>CAUYQG010084165.1:0-11037 GCA_963574415.1 Tarsius wallacei
CAAGTAGCTGGAACTACAGGTGCGCGCTACCACGCCTGGCTAATTTTTTTGATTTATTGTAGAGATGAGGTCTTGCTTGCCCAGGCAGGTCTCAAACCCGTGGGCTCAGGCAATCCACTCACCTCAGCCTCCCAAAGGCGCGGGATTACAGGCTGAGTCACCGAGCCTGGCTAGAACCAATATATTTTTTAGTTTACTTACTAGTTGTATTGTAAACACTGGTACTTTTGTGTTGGCTGCATATATTTATAGGATGAATATTTCTTTTTTTTTTTTTTTGAGTTGGAGTCTCACTCTGTCGCCCAGACTGGAGTGCAGTGGCTGCTCCTGGCCACCGCAGCCTCGACCTGCTGGGCTCGGGCGATTCTTCCGCCTCAGCCTTCCGAGTAGCCGGAATTACAGGCACGCACTACCATGCCCGGCTGAGTTTTTGATTTATTGTAGAGATGAGGTCTTGCTTGCCCAGGCGGGTCTCGAACCCGCGGACTCAGGCAATCCACTCACCTCAGCCTCCCAAAGGCGCGGGATTACAGGCTGAGCCACGGAGCCCGGCAGGATGGATATTTCTTGATGAATTGAACCATTTATCATTATGTAATATCTTTTATATCTATTTTTACTTTTTGATAACTTACAGACTGTTTTGTCTAATATTAAGATTGTGACTTCTGCCTTCTTTTGTGATCCATTCACCTGGAAATTTGTTTTCCATCCTCTAACTTTGAGGATGGTCCCTTGTGGTGAGATGAGTTTCCTGGGTACAGCAAATTATTGGGTCATTTTTTAAAATCTAGTTTGCCATTCTGTGTCTTTTCAGTGGTGCATTTTGTCCATTCATGTTCAGGCTGATTATTGAAATGTGAGTATTTATCCTCATCATGAGGTTCTAATAAAGTTTTTTCTTTGTTTGTCTCCTTTTAACTTTTGGCTTAATGTATGTGTTTGTTTTCAAGTTTTCAGTCATGCTGTATTCTCTATTGACTCTGTGCTCTCTTGTTCCCTTGGGTAGTGTGTGTTCATTCTTTTATATCTTTCTTCTGTGCTTAATACCTTTTTAAGCATCTCCTGTAGAGCTGGTCTGGAAGCTGCATAATCTCTTAAGGATTAGATGTCTGGGAAAGATTTCAATTCCCCATCTCTGATGAAGCTGAGCTTGGCTGGGTAGAAAATTCTTGGCTGAAATTGTTTATTTTCAAGGACTTTAAATAATGGATTCCAGTCCTTTAGGGTTGTAGTGTTTGTGCCAGTAGGTCTGCTGCTATTCTGATTGGTTTTCCCCTTAGAGAGTCTGACCTTTCTCTCTTGTTGCCTTTAGGATATTTTCTTTTGTACCTACTGTGTAGGTGAATTACTATTTGTCTAGCATTTGGTCTTCTAATTTGATGGCTTGTGGGGGTTCTTTGCACCTGTTGTGTTTGAATGGTCACATCTCTGGTGAGGTGGGAAAAGTTTTCTTGGATAAACTCCTGGAATACTTGCTACAAGGTGTTTTCTGTTTCCCTCTCTTCTTCTGGGATACCAATTAGACATATGTCCAGCTTCTTGATATAATCGCACATTTCTTGAAGGTTTTGTTCTTTCTCTTTGAGTTGTCTTTCTATTTTTTTTTACAGATGGGGTTCATTCCATGTTTTGGTCTCTAAATTCTGAGATTCTTCTGCTTGATTAATTCTGCTTTCCATGCTTGTCATCTTGCTATTTATTTCCTGGATGAGATTTTTTTTATGGCCAAAATCCCTGTTACAAGTTCTTTCAGTGTCACATCTTGTCTTTCTTGAGTCTTATTCACTCCTTCCATTCATTCCCTAATCTTTGTCATATTCTGTGACCAGTTGTTGGTGACTTCCACTGTTTGGGCTAGAAGTCTGATTTTTCAGGTGTTTACTCTTTATTACACTGGGTATTACCTATGTTTTTCTGTTGCTTTTTCTTCATTTGTGACTTATCTGTTTCTTTTCTCTTTAGTTCCAATACTTTGTGGCAGTGAGAAGGGTTTTCAATTCTTATGTTTGTTCTGACCTCTTTTCTTCCCTGATCAGAGCTCTGAATTTGTTCTGTTTTGTGAAAGGCCTTTCAGTGGGAAGTCTTGCTTTCATTGTAGTTTTGAGAGTCAAATAAGGTGGAGGATGGGGAACTAGGATTCAGAAACTACTTACAAATCACAATGTTCACTGATTGTGGTATGGGTTCCCTGAGACCCAATCCCCACCACCACTCTGTATGACAACACAATGGTTATGTGTGTGTACCCTCTGAGTCCAAGATACTGTAACAGCAATAAGGGGTACAGAAAAAAGCAGAATGAAATAAGACAGACAACAATTAAAAAATAAAAAATACAGAAAAACAAAAGCAAAAACACACACACAAACAAAAACCAAAATAAACTTGAAAACACACACACACACACACACACACACACACGCCCAACACAAAAGGAAAGGAGAAGAAAAAAGAAAAGAGAGAGAAAAAAGGAATTCAAATCGAACCCTCACACATACATTAACACATTCAGCTAAAAAAAGAGAAGAACAAAAAACAAAAGAAACAAACAACAAATGAAAGACGAACTATCAATTATTCATGTACACACATAAATAGTAAAGAAAAAAAGGAAAAGAAAAAACGTGGGTGGGAATGCAGATCAAACCTTCACGTCCACATTCATGCACAAAGTAAAAAGAAAAAAGTAAAAACAAACAAACAAAAAATAAAAACAACCTACTCTCTGTGTCCGGTTCTATAATTTCTTCTCTCAGCTGCTGATGGGTAAGCCTCTCTCTCCCCTGTCTCCTATAGTGCTCTGGTTTTATTCACAGTCTCCCCAGTGTCCAGTCAGGGGAAGGAAGAGGAGGAAATGGGGATGAGTAGGGCTTCAATCCTCCTTTCCCACTCTCATATGTTCAGGGGGATTCCCTCCAGTGGGAAGGTGTGGGATTGTCTCTTCCCCAAGTATTCATGGTGGGGCACCCCAACCAGGCTTATCCTGGGGCAGAGTCCAGGATCCACCTAGGTTCGTCTCTCTCATTCATGCCCCAACATCGTGGGTCTAATGTTCAGAGAATTACTGGGGAAGACAGGGTTAGGTCAGCCCCAGTCTCACCACTGATCTCTTTGGGGGTGGTCTTATTCATCCTTTTCTGGTCATACCCTTTATCCTACAACTGACTTAGGGTAGAGGATGGAGCTGCTGAGACTCAGCACTCACCCTGTCCCTCTGCAGTTTGTGCTTTTAGTATATTCCCTCTGGGTCATGATCAATCTCTGAATAGTTAATCCACCAGTCACAGAGATCGGGTCTGTCGCTCTGTGGTGAGCAAGCTGGAACACTTTCCTGTCCAGTATTCAAGATGGTAGCAGGGTGCCTATTTTGTCTTCTCCAGTGGGGCTCTGCCTCTGGGTTATCTCACTGTGCTCCTTCTGCAGTCCTTGCTGCCAGGGTCTGGCCAGCCACTGCAGTGGTGAGACAGAGCCTAGAGCCAACAGTCCTGGTAGCCCCTTCCCAGGAAGGGCTTTGCTGATTTTTAAAAAATGGTGCTTTACTTCTGTGCCCCAGGGAGTACTAGGGCCTAAGCAGAGCAGCTACAGCACCAGCTGCTTCACTAGAAGAACTCTGGACACTGAGTGCCCATTCAGCCAACCACTCACACCCACTTATTCACAGACATGTATGCAAAATTTTCCATCCACTCACTTATTCTGGGACTTGCATAGTCTGACTGGCTCTGCCACCATCTTCCTCAAAACAGCTCTCAAAAATTTTTTAAAAATTAACAAACAATGTTTAAAAATACTAAAATATGATGACTTAGATTTTATTCCAGAGTAGCAATGCTATCTACAGAACATAAAGAAATAATTTACATTAACAGTCTAAATAAAACATTAATATGGTCTTATAATATCTACTCATTATAATGCAATCCATGAAACAAAAAATGATTCAAAGAAAATTTCCTAACCTGAAGAAGCATGCCATAAGAAAACTTATATAACCTCAGTAGTAAAATAATAAATGCTATTTTAAAATGAAAAATGACAAAAATGATATATCATTTCTTGCAATCAATAATTTATAAGAGATATTTATCATCAAAATAAGACAATAGAATAAATAGAAGACAAAGGGCATATGGGCTTTAAATGGAAAATAAAATTGTCATTCTTTTGAGTCTGTGTAAAAAAGTTAACTATACAAATAGAAAATACAATTTTTAATTTTAGCAACAAATATAAAATAAACTTAAGAAACAAACTAGCAAAATGTATGTAAGATTGTATATTCAAAATTATAAAATGTTTTTGAAGGAAATTAAACAAAAAGATGAACAACATTTGTAGAAACAAAAGCTCAATATAATAAAGATTTCAGCTCCTTCCAAATCGGTATGCTGATTTAATACAAAGCCCTAAGTAGAATATTTTTTTACAGTTCTTAAAGTTAATTCTCACATGCTTAGGAAGATACAAAACCTAGGTCCAAGACTTCTTCTAGTGAATATCAGGT
The DNA here is from genome assembly GCA_963574415.1 of Tarsius wallacei. NCBI lineage: Eukaryota > Metazoa > Chordata > Mammalia > Primates > Tarsiidae > Tarsius > Tarsius wallacei. The sequence continues at coordinate 4,508 of CAUYQG010084165.1, forward strand.
GAAGAGATCGAGATATAAAATATTGCTATATTATAACATAATAGTAATTAAGATAATTTGTATTGGAATGGCGATAAACATATAGACTATCAATTTAATATGATTTAACATATTTTCAACACCTATTGGATTTCAATTTGTTTTAAGTCTCAGTGATACAGCAACAATAAAGGAAACAAAACCCTCTGTCCTTATAGAGCCTACAGTATGGTGTAGTGCAGAGGGAAAGCAATCAATTAGATGAATAATTACACATATAATATATTATATAGTGATAATTGCTAGGGAGAAAAATCACACAAGAAAGGCACATAAAAAGCATATGTGTTCGTAAAGGGTAGGGTACAATTTCAGATAGGAAAACTAGCAATGTCCTCATTGGGAAGGTTGCATTCCAATCAAAAACTAATAGAAATAATAAATGTGCCGGGCTCGGTGGCTCAGCCTATAATCCCACGCCTTGGGAGGCTGAGGTGAGTGGATTGCCTGAGCCCGTGGGTTCGAGACCCACCTGGACAACTTGGTGAGACTTCATCTCTACAATAAATCAAAAAATTAACTGGCGTGGTAGCGCGTGCCTGTAGTTCCAGTCACTTGGAAGGCTGAGGCAGAAGGATTGCCAGCAGGTGGAGGCTGCGGTGGCCGGGAGTGGCCACTGCACTTCAGTCTGGGCGACAGAGTGAGACTCCAACTCAAAAAAAAAAAAAAGAAATAATAAATGACTACAGAAATCTGAAGTATCACAATGAACATCAGTGTGCAAATGAATGAATATTTCATAAATGGGTATGATTCAATTAATTAACGATATAAAAGGTGGAATTTGTTTTTTATTTCATATAATAATTTTTAAAATTTCAATTGAATTAAAGACTTCAATGTGAATAACAAAACCTCAAAAGTATAAGGAAACAAATACTGAATATATATTTGGATATTGGAATAAAAGAAGAATATTAAAAATAAGACCTAAAAAAGATCAAACTCTAAAAACACACATATACACACGTTCACATATTTGACTACAGAAAATGATTTAAAATTACTATACACCACAACCTTGGAGAGGATTTTTTTTTTTTTTTTTGAGTTGGAGTCTCACTCTGTCACCCAGGCTGGAGCGCAGTGGCCGCTCCCGCCACCGCAGCCGCGACCCTCTGGGCTCCGGCGATCCTTCCGCCTCAGCCTTCCAAGTAGCTGGAATTACAGGCGTGCATTACCACGCCCGGCTAATTTTTTGATTTATTGTAGAGATGAGGTCTCGCTTGCCCAGGCGGGTCTCGAACCCGCGGGCTCAGGCAATCCACTCACCTCAGCCTCCCAAGGCGCGGGATTACAGACTGAGCCACCGAGCCCGGCTGGAGAGGATATTTTTTAATGTTTTTAATTGAAAGGGAATTAGTATTCAACATGTATTTAAAGATCATACAAACTAATAAGAAACCAACATTAATAAGAAACATTTTAATAAGAAAATAACCTTGTTTTTACAGTGAAAGGTTATGAACAAAGGAATGATGTGATCTGAAGTATGCTTTATAAGCACATGTTGCCTAGTTGCTCTTTTGAGCACAGACTCCAGGAAGAATCAGAGAAAAAGCAGTTCAATTTCTTGGGAAATGCCTGATGCTAGGGTTGTCGTTGTGGGAGTAGTGGGAAGTAATCCAGTCTGCATATGTTTTGAAGGCTTGACCGAAGGACTGGATTTGGTGTGCAGGAGAAGAAATGTTGTGTTATTCCAAAGTTTTTTAACTTAAACAATTGGACGATAGTGAAGAGAAAATTAGCTACTTATGACAATTACTCATTTTCCTTTAGCATTTTCTTCCATATTGTCTGCTAGGCTAGTGAGAGTCCAGTTTTGTAGGTTTATTCAGTAACACTGAGATCAAATCATTTTGATATTTACTTTAATAATACTGGCAATTATCATTTTTTAAATTCTCCATGTGTAAATGTGTGGAAATGTGGCCATCCACTTCTAAGCTGACTGATAAACCAGTTTTTATAACCATAAAAGATATGTCTTTTATAACCATGAAGGGTATGCCAAGCAGAGTTAGGAAAAAAAAGTAAGTTTGTTCCATTAAGTTTTGCTTGGTGATCTTCATTTAACAAAGGTTTCTTTTATTGAAAGAGGAAGACGAATCCTTGGGACTTGCTTGTCTCAGCTGCAATCGCCAATAAAATTTATCTTCACCTGTTTTAAAAATGTCAAGAGACTGCAGATGAGATACAGTGGAAAATGGGAAACTGATATAATTATGAAAGAAACTGCATATACTCTACAAAATTCCATATTCCACTCTGTGTTTTGCTATTATGTTTATGCCAAAATCTTAACACCAAAAGAAAGCATTGAAATGCGGTCAGGAGGGCAATTTGTGCTTAGGACACCCATTTTGTCTCTAATGGATGTGCTGCAGGGGAGAAATTAATTAGAATGAAGAATAAATATGTGGTTCAATAGTTGGAGTCCATGTTACTGTTTTTACTGTATGCTGTTGTATCCTGATCCATATACGAGAAAACTACATCACAGTGAGGTGCTGTAATAATTTCTCTTTGAAAATAAAACCATTGGAATAAATGCAAAATTAACATTTATGTGAGAAACTACACTGTGAGGTTGATATTTTGCCCATGACATTTTGCCCTGTCTCTACAGCTGATTAGTTAGGTTATGAGATTAATTTAAATATATTAGCTTCTCAGGCCTTCTTTACCTGGTGAAGCCTCGTCTTTGCTAGTCAATGATAATTATGATTCCCTGAAATTCCTGGACTGTTGTCTGAGCTTTCTTACTTTCTTCAGTCCTAGTCTATCCGATTTTTGCTATGAATTAAAGCTCTACTCATTGTCATTTTTTATAAAATTGTGTATGTATCTGAGAGAGAGAGAGAGTGTGTGTGTGTGTGTGTGCATGTGTGTGTGTGAAAGAGAGAGACTGTGTGTGTGTGTGTGAGATTGTCATCTATTATACAGCTGTCATTTGTAAACACTTACACAAAGTTTGTATTTAAAAACTAACTCTTATTGTTTGAGAATTTATCTTTCTTGCTTTTTTCCCAAAGTATCTATTTTTCCCCTTATAGGATTAGAATTTCTCTCGATATCTCTTGAGTAAAATAAAATAAATTCTATTGCTGTGTAGTCCAAAGGCAAAATGAAGCTGTGGTGAAACAAGTCAGTAGTGTATTCTCTGTGGGAAAATGAACTTGAAAGAAACATGAGGATCCTTTCTGAAATAGTGGAAATGTTCTATATCTTGTTTAGGTGGTTGCTACATGGGCGTATATGATTGTACAACACTATCAGCTGAACAGTTAATACCCAAATACCTGTGCACTTTGATGTAGGAAAATTCTACTCTGATTAAAGTAAATGTTAATTATTTTCTGTACTTATCCTTCTGCCTTTCAAGCCTTGTCCATTTAGCTCACATAATCACTTCTTCAGGGTCTTTGATGTTTTGAGTACATTGCTGGTCTCTGCCTCCTCCAGATACACACTTAATATGTAACGAATACAAGAAGTAATAAGTAGGCAATTGAAAACATATTTTCATATGCCAAACCTCTGCTAAAAAGATAAAGTTTTAATATTGAATCTTCAAAATACATCTCTTAAAATGAGTACCGTTGTACAAGAAAATAAAAAAATCATCAGAGAAAGAATCACTTTATGTCAATTATGTGGGAAAATCTGAAAAATAATTTTGGTACATACAAAAGGCTAAATAAATACAAGAACTCACCAATTTTCTTGACTGGATTGAGAGAGGAAGTCCTCAAAATGTTTCTTCAAATTCTATTTCTATCTGTATTTCTGTCTGTGTCTAAATCTATGTAAAAGTTTTATAAATAAGGATAAAGAATTCAGAATTCAAAAAAATCATCAGAAATTAAATATTAAGGATATGAAAATAGGAATTAATGACTGAGATAAACCGGAAGGCAAGGTCATTGGAAAGGAGGATATCAAGAAACTGCAAGACGAGGTTATTGGAAGTATCTTCTAAATGAATGTATAAAGGATTTGGAGAAAAGGATACAAATATCTTTGATGTTACGGGGGTCAAGGTCTACAGATTTGGTCATTCTTTGGATCTCATGACACTTAAAATTTTTCTAGACTAATAAATAGACATGTTCATAGAAATTTATGTCTGCTCACAATAGCTAAACTTGAAAAATTACATTATAGGCTGGGTGCAGTGGTTCCGCCTGTAATCCCAGCACTTTAGGAGGCCAAGACAAGAGGATTGCCTGAACCCAAGGGTTTGAGACCAGCCTGGGCAATTTGGTGAGAATTCGTCTCTAAAATAAATTTAAAAATTAGCCAGGAGTGGTGGTATGCATCTGAAGTTCCAGCTATTGGGAAGGCTGAGGCAGAAGAATTGCCTAAACCCAGTAGGTTGAGGCTGCGGCAGCCGTGAGTGTGCCACTGCACTCTATCCAGCCTGGACGACAGAGTGAGACTCCGACTCAAAAAAAAAGAAAGAAAGAAAAAGAGAAATCACATTATAATGAACTGAGAAGTAAAATCATCAAATAATTAATTCCCAAAGTTTTGTGGAAAACTATAACACAGTGAGTCAGTTTGAAAGTTATAGGATTATAGAGAAAAAAATTGAGATGAAAGGAAATGAAGAGCAAGATAGACATGTATCTTTGAACTCAGTGAAACAAAAGCTGTGAAAGACAAGATAGCTTCTATGTGAAAAAAAAACTCATGAGATTATTACACTCAGGTTGCAGTTAAAACAGATATGTGGAAACCGGGCTCGGTGGCTCAGCCTGTAATCCCGCGCTTTGGGAGGCTGAGGTGAGTGGATTGACTGAGCCAGCGGGTTCGAGACCCGCCTGGGCAACTTGGCGAGACCTCATCTCTACAATAAATAAAAAAATCAGCCGGATGTGGTAGCGCGTGCCTGTAATTCCGGCTACTCGGAAGGTTGAGGCGGAAAGATCGCAGGAACCCAGCAGGTTGAGGCTGCGGTGGTGACCGGGAGCCGCCACTGCACTCCAGTCTGGGCGACAGACTGAGACTCCAACTCAAACAAACAAACAAACAAACAAACAAAAAACAGATATGTGGAAATCATTCAGATAAAATGTTGAAGAGACAAAATTATGCTGATTATAGCCTCTGAGTGCTAAGGGATTTAATAGAAGCATTAGGAATTTCAGAAGGGGTGTACAATGACAGCAGGTAAGATAATATTGAAGCCCTGTGGGGATGAGTATCTATCTGATTGAAGAGGAATGACTTGGGAATTTGAGACTCCTTGTGGTGCTATAATATTTGTCAGAGAAAATTGTGGTGATGAGACTAAGTTGTAAAGAACATTTGATACTAACAATGTTCCAAGAGGGATAATATAAATAAATGATCAAGCTATCACAATGATAAAATTATCAAATCAGCCTCACATGAATAGGTATTACTCCAAACGTGATTTGCTAATTAATTCAACAGTGTTTTAAATCGAGGCACACCAGCAAAGCCTAGAGGTTTGTGACATCAAGAACAACTGCCTAAATTTTTTTCTTGTGACGCCTACACTCTCTGGTCTAAATTAATACATTTGGTCTCTGCTGAAATATGTGAGTGACCTCATGAAGCAAATAGTGTTTAAATTATGACATATCCATTTTATGCCTAGATAGCTACATAGCTTATATGACATTTTCTATTCAGTCATGTCTCCTGAATCCACAGATTCTGTTTATTTGCCATAAGCAATCCTAAACCAGGGTTATCTTACTAAAACCATTCCAAAGATAAAGAATCTCCTTTTATCAAACACAATCAGTCTGTATGTCAAGAGGTCCAATTATCATCAAATTTACAAGGCAATTAGACTGGGTTACCTGCTGTTGTTCCTTCCCTAAAGAGCTTATCTTGAGTAATGGGGGAAAAAATAACCATAGGCAGCTGCTTTAATGCCTTCTTCTATGACAATTATTATTTTCTGGGCACTACTCAATTTTACCATTTAAGCCTGGTTATTATTTTTTATATGAAGATAAATCAAAAACAAATTATTTGAGAATCTGTCTAATTACAACAACATAATTACCTAGTGAGATCAGCAAAAAAGTATCATTTGACAGCTTCCAATTTGGAGATGGAAATAATATAATGTCTTCACTGTCTATATTCGAGTTATCAAAGATGACTTGCATTATAATCTTTAGAGGAAAAAACTAATTTTGCACCAGATAATAGTTCCAATTTAGATATGTGATAGTTCACATGAAATTATTTTAAGGACAAATGATAACTGACTTATGATTTATAAAAGTACCTATAAAATGAAAAATGACAAAGTTGTATTTTTTGAATATATAAAATTGATGGAAGAAAATTTATCTACTAAGCCAAAACAATATTTTCAACATTTTGAAAAGTGGAAATATGATTAAAATATTGGAAAGACTTCTGATTTAGTTTATGTTTACACAGTTTCTTGCTGAATTTTCTCTTTGGATGTGTATATGTGTATGTGTATATGTGTGCAGGAG
>CAUYQG010084166.1:0-20039 GCA_963574415.1 Tarsius wallacei
ATTACATATAAAATAAGCAAAATATAAAAACAAACAATTCACAAAAGGTAAGGAGAAAATTTAAAAATATAAGGAAATATTCATTCTCTCCATTAACCAAATAAATGCAAATCTTTACCATAAAGATAGATAATTTTTACCTATAAATTGGCACGGTTTAATATCCATAAATAGAGATTGCAATAGGCATATGACCTAGCTTGGAGAAACATGTATTTTATCTAGTTTGCAGAAACATGTACTTCATCTGCTACTAATAATAGTATAGTGTGCCATAAAAGTTTTATGATTTAATCGGCAATATGTATTACAAACGTTGAAAATACTTCAGTTGCTTGAAGATGAAAATAATAGCTAGCATGTATTTACACCTAGCAGAGTAAATTACATGTGAAGTAATGTACAACCATGGAATGGCATTTTACAGAGCATGTTTTATGCTTTTGTGTAAACATTAATATTTTAATGAAAATTAATGCTATATCTTTGTATTATCGATGATGTCATGGGCTCAGAAACAGATTCAATAATATATCTGTCACCATGTGGCTAGTAAGTCAGAAAAATAGAACTCAGATGCAAAACTCCTGACTTCAAGTCTAGTGTCAGTCCTTTTTCTCATTAGATAATTTTCAATAATAGCTATTAAACTGTATTAACATAAAATGAATTGAAATATATCTGATATGTGCAAACTGTCTTTTCAATGCAAGTTTTCTATTAGTTTGTTCTATTCATATTTTTTTACCTATATTCACAATTAAATGTTATTACTCCATGTATTGGTTTGCCAGAGTAGGCAAAACAAAGCACTGTACCACAGACTGTGTGGCTTAAACAATATATATGTATTTCCTCAAAGTTCTGGAAGCTAGGAGTCTAAGATCTAGGTGTCACATCGTTAGTTTATTCTGAAGCCTCTCTCCTGGGCTTGTAGATGGTCATTGGGTCTTCACATGGTTTCACTCTGTTGTGTCTGTACCCAGATTTCTTCTTCCTCTTCTTATAAGGATTCCATCATACTGGCATAGGGTTCATCCTGATTATTGGATTTTAGCGTAATTACCTCTATAAAGATCCTACCTCTAAATACAGTCAAGTTCTGAGGTACCGGGGATTAGAACATCAACATATGAATGGCAGGGTGTGGGGGGGGTCACTACTCAGCCCATGTTACTCTGAAAAAATGTACTTCTTTAAACCATTCAGTGGAACATTATTGAATACCTACAGTGAGCCAGGTGATGTGCAAGGTTATGCAGATGGTGGACATGCAGATGGTATGGGTTGTGGCCTGTTAGAAACCAAGCCACACAGCAGGATGTGAGTGACAGGAGAGCCAGGGAAGCTTTGTCTGTACTTACAGCCACTCCCCATCATGGCATTTACCACCTGAGTCTTCTGTCAGATCAGTGGCAGCATTAGATCCTCATAGGAGTGTGAACCCTACTGTGAACAGTGTGTGTGAAGGATCTACATTGTGCGCTTCTTATGAGAATCTAATACCAGATGATCTGAGGTAAAGTTGAGGAGGTGATGCTATAGCTGGAGGGAGCCTGAAAATACAGATTAACATTAGCAGTAAGGTTTGACTGCACAGAGAGCATAAGAAATCAATTGCTTGCAAACTCAAATCAAAAACCTATCAGTGAGTGGCAAGTGAGTTTATATACTTCAATTGCACAGCTCTATCTGGTGGCAGGTTTTAAGTCAGAATCCAACATTTATTTTAGCCCACGCATGGCCACTCATTATTTTATTTATCACTTCCATCCATGCCTCTTTTTTAATGGTGAGTTTTATAGTTATTTCATTATATATTACAATGTGATAACTTACAAATCAATATTATTACATTGTAATAATAATAGAAATAAAGAGCACAATGTCATGTGCTTGAATCATCCTGAAATACAGCCTCCCCCCAGCCACCCATGGAAAAATTGTCTTCCACGAAACCACTCCCTGATGCCAAAAAGGTTGGGGACCACTGCTCTAAAGAGTCAAGGGAAATAATGCAGGTAAGGAACAAGGAATTAAAGAATTTAGCCAAGAGTGTCCAAATGTAGCATCCTTAGTGATTATACTGTTGGTTCACATTAATTAAAACTATCAGTGAATTTACAAATATGTGGGTCAATGTAAGAATGTATTAAAGACATCTTCTGTTTCTATATATATTTAATGTATACTCAGAAAGTGTGAAACATTAGAATTTTGTCCATGGACCAATATGTTGAAGAAAACAGAGGGTCTTATATAACCAGACTAAGAAAAAAACATGATATGTAGCTATCCCTAGTCACCCACACTGCCCCTCTTTGTAATAAATTAATTCTTTTGTACAACAAATTTAATGCTGCATGTTGATACCATCAGTGTGTAAACAAAGGAAATATATATGTTTAGTAGCCTGAAATGTAATTGTACTTTATTTTTTCAAGTCAGGCAATAAATAGATGTGACTTTCTTTAGTGTAACAATACTAACAGCCTGACCTCAAATTGTACAGATATATTTTTAACTAAAAATCTTGATTTTTTTTAACCCTATGGATTTTTTTCACCAATATTCACAATAAGCATTTATCATGCTATATAAACTACAAAGGTAGGTAATGGAAAAGAAGAAAAATTAACTTGTTTTTTTTTGTAAACAAAGTTGGAAAATAAATAGTGGTGGCACCTACAGGATGTTTTGAGAAACATAGTAAATATATATTTCACAATGTACCTGCAATTATTTGCTGTTAGGTATTTTGTCATAAACATTTAAAACTTTGCTTCCTGTGACAACAATTAGTATTCATATTTATATCGTCCTTCTTTAAATGGACTTAATCTAATAAACCAAGAAATTACTTGCCCACCCTGAACTCTATTTCAACTCATAACTATATATGACACACAAAAGCTTAGAATTTTCTTTCTTCCTGTTCCTTTATTCTGAGACATGTTAAATGTCAACTGTTGACCCTCTTAAGACTTCTGTGACCCAGGAAATATTGCCCACAGCAGTGTTTTCAAGCTTTAAGGCACATATGAATGTGATGCATTAGTCTGAGATTCTGCATTTTCAACCCGGAGTGATAGGATACTGATGTCGCTGATTCAAGAACCACATTTCAAGTAGGCAGGGTCTAAAGGATATTTCTGAGCCTCAGAGCTCTTTGTTTCAGGGGACACTAGCCCAGAGGAGACTGAAAGCTTCAAGAGGCTATAATCATGATGACAGAATTGAGGAAGAAAGTACTTCGGATTTTGAAATGGAAATCCAGACTCCTGAGAAAGTTAATAGGATTTCTCTAATTGCAAATCTCTATTACCAAAAGGCCACTGGCAGGAAACCCAGAGTCAAATTCCTTTCTAGTTCATAAACACTTACCTTGCACTCAGTGAGACTATGGGATTAAAAGCTTTGACCTTACATTCAAGTAAGGAAGTATCTGTTTTTGTCAGAGTCCAAGAAATAGTTCTATTTCCACAACTAAAGATAATTGTCAATTAAAAATCACTGTTCATTATCTATTTTACTCTCTTCCCAACTCTTGTTCACTTTGTATGCACTTGATCAATAGGGTATTAGAATTTATTTTACTTCTATTCCTTTAGATCTTTTATTAGTTTTCTCACCACTATTACTTCCACAGTCACCAAGTTACCAATGTCAGAATGTACCCTTCTAATGCTGCCTGAAATCCAACCTTCCCTCCATGTGCTGATATTTGAGAAAAATTATTATATATATCTAAGATCAATTGATAGTCAAAGGGCAGAGATTATTTAGAACAGCAATTTACAGTTCTACTAAAAGCTTTGTATACTAAAATATATTTATAGATCTGCCCATTTGGGGAAGTCCTGAGACTTACATGTTTCCCCACTAGACTTCTAAATAGGAAAAACTGACAGATGTAGATAAATGAACAAGATCAGGCCAACAGGTTGTAAATCAGGCTAATTTGTACTCAATATAACTATATTATGTTGTGATAAATTTAGCAAATCCTGCTTATGTTAGTTTTCTATAACTACTACAGAAAATTGCCACAAGTTTAGTGCCTTAACAAAACACAAATTTATCGTACACTGCTATAGCCAAAAAGCATAAAATGGGCCTTACTGAGCTAAAATCAAGATGTCATCAGGGCTGTGTTTCTTGCTAGGGAAGAATCCATTGATTTGCCCTTTCTTTCTTCTGGAGGTTGCTCACATGGCTTGGTCAATGGCCCTTTTCCTCCATTTGCAAAGCCAGCAACAATAGGTTCATTTCTCACATTATATCCCTCTGGCCTCACCTTCTGCCTTCCTTTTCCATATTTAAGGATCCTTGTGATTACACTGGTACCACCTGGATGTTCCAAAATAATCTCCTTATTTTAAAGTCAACTGATTAGCATCCTTAATTCCATTTGCTATAGTAATTCCCCTTTGCCATGGACCATAACATATTCACAGTTTCCAGGGATTAAAATATAGATATCTTTGGGGGAATACATTATTCTGGGGATATATGCTACTAATGGCGATAATGATCTGGTCTCCAAGATTCATAAACACAATACATTCACCCTATTTCAACATCCCCAAAGTCTCAACCTATCACCAACTAATATATCTATATTATGTTGTAATACATTTAGTAAGCACCTAACTCCTTATTTTGATTGACATTCAATTTAAGGTGGGTACTTTCCTCTCCAGCAACAAAACATCAGACTATTCACTAATGGAAGATGAGACAGCATGGAAGAGAAGAAAAAGTCTTTGGGGCTTGGGATTTAGGCTTTTCAAAGGATCATGGACTAAAATCATCTCCAGTTTTCATCACAATATTATGATATTTTATAAGAGTTATTTCCCTTTTTTTTTTAAATTTAGATTTTTATGAAGTTAGGGCTACAAGTGCAGTTGTATTACGTGGATATATTGTGTCGTGGTAAAGTCTTTGCTTTTGATGTATCTATCATTCGAATAGAGTACCTTGTACCCAATAGGTGGTATTTCATACTTCACCCTCCCCCTCCACCTTTTGGAGTTTCCAGTGTTTATTATTTCACTCTGTATATCCATAAATAACCATTGTTTAGCTATCACTTATAAGTTAGAATATGTGTTTTTTTGTCTTTCTGTTTCTGAGTCATTACCCTTACACATTACACCTCCAATACTATCCACGTTGCTGCAAAACACATTACTTTATTTTTTATGACTATGTAGTATTCTGTAATATATATACACACACACTATATAAACGTGGTGTGTGTGTGTGAGTGTGTGTGTATAACAAATTTTAACATCCAATCACCTGTTGATGGACCCATAGGCTGATTCTATGACTTTGCTATTGTGAATAGTGCTGCGATAAGCATGTGAGTGCAGGTATCTTATTTACAGGAATTGTGTCATATTCTTTGGGTAGATATCCAGTAATGGGACTGTTGGATCACAGGGTAGTTCTATTTTTAGTTCTTTAAGAAATCTCCATACTGATTTCCATAGACAGTATATCAATTTGTATTCCTACCAACCAGTGTAAATGTTCCCTTTTATCCACATCCTCTCCAAAAGGATAATAATAGCCATTATGCCTTAATAATTACCATTCTGACTGGTGTAAGATGTTATCATCTCATTGTGGTTTTAATTTGCGTTTCTCTGATGCTTAGTGATGTTGAACGTTTTTTCATATGTTTGTTGGCCACTTGCATTTCTTCTTTTGAAAAACGTCTATTCATGTCCTTTGCCCAATTTTTAATGAACTGTTTCCCTTTTAAATTCAAGAATATGCAGCATCCTGGCATGTGCTGACTGCCCTATTTCTACAGAGAAGTCAGTGTGAGTTCTTTTAAACCTGTAAGAACCATACCAGTTAAAAAACCTCGGATTGCCAAATTATCTCCCTCAATAAACCAAAATACAAAGGAGATAAAGAAAAACCACTGCTCATAAAATGTTTAGTTGATTCTCATTCCAGCAAATACGTTAATTTTAGATAAAGTTTTGTGACTAAATGTTTATTTTATGTTTTGTTTATATTTCCCTCTCCTTTAAAAAAATATCCTTAGCTGGGCTCGGTGGCTCAGCCTATAATCCTGTGCCTTTGGGAGGCTGAGGTGAGTGGATTGCCTGAGCCCGCGGGTTCGAGACTCACCTGGGCAACTTGGCGAGACCTCATCTCTACAATAAATCAAAAAAAAAAAAAAAAAATAGCCGGACGTGGTAGCGTGAACCTGTAGTTCCAGCTACTTGGAATGCTGAGGCGGAAGGATCACCGGAGCCCAGCAGGTTGAGGCTGCGGTGGCTGGGAACGGCCACTGCACTCCAGTCTGGGTGACAGATTGAGACTCCAACTCAAAAAAAAAAAAAAATCCTTTTTCCCCCACCAATTCCACGTTATAGTATTCCCCCTTGTCTTTTAGTTCTAATTTCCATGGCACTGTTCTCTTATTTATTTACTAGGTTGTCATATGAGTTTTTGTTAATAAATAAGTCTTCAACTATACTTGCACATGAGCAAATGACTTTTCTAGTCTAGTAATAAAGAAAACCACTGTCAAGGGCACAAATGATGTTGAGTATAAGAGCTTTTCCTTAGAAAATATTAGCAGGTGATAAGTTTATTTTTTGAAATTGCCCACAATTCCAATTATGATTTGCTACATATCTGCCTTATAAAACCCATCTGAATTGTTCCAAGTCAAAGAACAAGAGGTGTAAATCTCAGCTGAGAAAGACTTATAGCAGAACTGCTAAGTGTCCAAACACATCCAGAAATTAGCCTTATAAAATAGCTTACACTTCTAAAGCATTTTGCAACTTACAAAGTGGTGGGCACAGTTGCTTCTGGCATTAGTTCCCTCTGGATATGTCAGAATGACAGTCACTGGCTTCTTTAGTAGGATACTTCTCCTCCTCTAGAGTTCCTGCTAATTGAAGACTCCTAAAAAAAATCCTTTGACTACTTTGATAATTCTTCTCTTCAGTGGTTGCTCAAAATTGCCTGTTTTAGTCATTGGGTTTTGGTAGCCAACCCCAGACTCTGTGTTGGGATAGCTCTCCACATAATCCTCTAAGGAACAATCCCTTTTTAAATGATCCAAAGCCAGTTCCTACTCACACATCCCTACTCCATTATCAGTGGAAGTGCAAATTTCTCTTTTTTCTTTGTTCTGTTGCCTGAAACCAAAACTCCAGAAAAAAACACATCGAGTCCTCCAGATGGTCCCCTTGGAACTCTTCTCACTTACATTGACTGGAAAAAAAATACTACAATGAAATATGAGTGAAAAGGTTTATCTTTTTTCCCCAGTCCTGGACCTTAAACTGCCCTCTGTATTTCTTCATATTCTCCCTTCCCTTTCATCACCAAATGCACAGGTCATTGCTATTGGAGACAGAACTACATGATGGAAGAGGCCTGGATTCCTGAGTCATCACTCAGGTAGATACCTACCTAGTTCATTATGAACATGCACACTAGACTCTACATGGGTGAGAAATGAACTTTTACTGTTTTTATTAGAGCAGTTTGTCTATCCAAATTAGCATGATAAATCTATATCCAGAAGTGGAATATTGCTGTATTAAAAACCTAAACCATATGGCTTTGGATTATTAATCAGGCAGTAGGAAGGAAAAAGAAAACTGATACTGATGATTATAAAAGTGATTATTTGGGTTATGACAAATTATTTAGTAAAAAATACATATATAAAAATATATATAGGAACTCCCCCCAAACAATTATTTTTTTAGTGGGCAGGCCCCTTGTAGTACAGGCTTTCCCTACCAGATAAGTGTTCTAGACACCCATTGGCATCAGTGTACCTGCTAGCATTGTTGTGAGAGGCTGTGTTTGGCTTCAGTGAATTTTTTGTTTTTCCTTTTTAGATTCTGTCAACGCTTTTGCCCATTTCATGATAGGTAACTTACAAACACACCTGCCCACACTCACTGAGTGTTTAGCAGTTTTTGACCAAAACCAGCATGACTCCCATGTCCCATCCTCCCTATTCACCAGATCTCACCCCAAGCAACTCTTTTTTGCTTCCCTGGCTGAAAATGTCCTCAAAGGAAAACATTTTGAAGATGGGGATAAGGTGAAATAAAAACAGCAGAAGCACTAAAAAGCATCAAAATTGATGAGTTCAAAAACTGTTTTGAGCAGTGGAAAAAGCATCACAATAGGTACATTGCATCAGAGCGCACTTTGAAGGTGACTGAAGTTTAAACATGTAAGAATAAATGCACAATTCTTAATAAATAAATTCCAATTTTGGGGGTCCCCCTTATATATATGGGAGTGTCAAAAAATGTTTACATATTTTAAGTATATGGTTCAATCAAAAGGTGGCATTAATCAAATGAATGCTAGAGTACCCATGCAACATGCAGGGGAGTCAAAGAAAATGGCAAAAGCACAGTTGAGCAAACATCACACTACACATTGCTACTGTAATTTAATTCAACTCTGAAAAGTAATATCCAGATAACATGTCTTAAAATGTGCAACATAAACCTATATCCAGAAGTGGAATAATACCATACATATACCAGGGATGCCAAAGAGTATATATATACATTTTAAGAGATGCTATCTCTGTATTACTTTTTGAAGTTGAATTGAATTACAGTAGCAATGAGTAATTGCAGAAGTCAGTGATTTGTATTCATCTTTTGTTATTGGTATATATTGAGTATTACAATTTTAATACAGTTTTTTCCTTTCTTAAAGTGTGTATACATTTTTGTACCATCTGAGATATACATATGTATATATATATATTTATGAAAAAGACAGGCTCTGTTTAAAAAAAATGTTTTTTGAACAGAAGAAGGAAATAGAGTAAGGAAATTTAGATCCTCGCATGGTTGAAAATTCAGACTAATTTAGACCTCAAACAACAAGATGTGGAATTTTTAAAAGCTTTGAGTGAAAATGTCTCAGTGATTCAGCCAAATGATAAAACTCAGGTTAAGAATAAGATCTTCTCACACCTTATGTTAGATAGCCTCAAGGTAGCTGCCATCTGGTTGAAAGAGACATGAGTTAAAAGAAGTAAAGTAGACTTGAGACCTGGGTCTTTGAAAGAACTTTGGATGTGGTCATTAGCACATGTCACTAGCTGACATAAAGAGATCAGAACCAAACACATTTCTGAAATCACATTGCCAAAGAAACCACATGCCTCAATTTTAAAAGCTTCTGATAGTTTAACTATAAACAGCTGCAGCCTTCCAAGCTTCCCCTACAAGCAAACGGCTGCAAGAGCTGTGCAGTCCCTGGAAAGGCACACATTCCAACCCCCAAGGAGAATAATAGGCAAAACCAACCAGAGGGTAGAATTAGGGGACACAGAGAACAATAAACAAAAGAATTCCTCCCAGAGAATGGCAGTAGGGTCTAATTAAAGGAATTCCCCAGCCTCAAATTAAAGGACCTTCACAATAGCTACTTAGTGGCATTTCAGTACTGCAATGACCACTGATTGTTATATGCTTCTCATTCTTCATGTAAAAAATTAGTATGTTTACTGGAGTTATTCTGTTCCCATTCCATCATTGTGTAGTGGGAATTGAGGACAATATGACCTATAATTTTAGCTCTGAGTTCACACCATCAGGATCCACATTCAGGCCTGACAGAGGGGGCCACAATGTTATCTAAGAATTCTAGACTTGATTCTGGATCAGGAAATACGTGGGATCTGAGTTTGTCTTCCTTGGGAAGCAGTTCGGTGTGTTCTGTGCTGGAAGGAACAGTAAAACCAATAATTGGTGAACATATGGGCACATTTGTGACAACTTCAAGGCTATGTGTTCATCAAATCATTTCATTTTTCTTCTGAATAAACTGCTAAACATGTCCCAGACTCCACTCTAGTTCAGTAGATCTATATGATTTAGTTATGGCCAATGGAATGGGCTGGAAAGAGACATATACAACTTCTAGGCTGGGTCATTAAAAGGCCTTTTATGATCCTCCATAATCTCTCTTCCCCTTTCAGAAAGACATTTGAGATCATGTGCTAATTATGGTATTTTGAGGAACTTAAGAGGAGAATAATTTATTACATTAACCCAACTATTCGGCATTTCTTTTGCTCTTTTTTTCTTCATTTCTGATGTTACAAATTTCTTTCTGGTATCATATTCTTTCTAATTGTCTTTAGCAACTCTAAAAAGTAGGACAACAGACACCAACTTACCTTAGTGTCTTTTCATGTGAGAATGTCTTTATATACTGTCAATCTTTAAATATTTTCTTTGAATATATAATTCTAAATTGATTGTTCTTTTCTTTTAATATTAAGAAAAGAAACTCTGTGACACTTCCTTTTGTTTCACATGATTTCTAATGGGAAATATGTAGTATAATTCAAATTATTTTCCTATGGAAATGCATTATTTTTTCTCTGGCTACTTTTTAATATTTTTTCACAGTCTTTAGCTTTTAGAAGTTTAATTATGATGTGTCTAGTTGTGGATTTCTTTAGACTTATGATTGGGGTTTACTGAGCTTCTTGAATCTATAGGTTTATGTCTTTCTCCAGTTTGGATATTTTTCAGCCATTATTTTTTCAAATATGGATGCTCTTCAGTGTACCGTGGAGTTATGTCTGATAAACCCATTGTAAGTTGAAAATATTGTAAGTCAAAATACATTTAATACCCCTAACATACTGAACATCATAGTTAAACCTAGCTTACTTTAAACATGTTCACAACACTGACATTAGTCTACAATTGGGCAAAATCATCTAATACAGAGCCAGTTTATAATAAAGTGTTGAGTATCTAATTTAATTTATTGAGTACTGTTCTAAAGGAAAAAAATGGAATCATTGCATTATTACCATTATAAAGTCAAATAATCATAACACAGGGACTATTTGTATATATATTTTTTCAACACTAAAATCTTTATCCTCTCCTAGAATTCCAATATCATGAATGTCACACTTTCTGTTATTGTACCAATCTTGTTTAGATTAGATCACTTCTACTAGTCTATCTCCAAGCTTGATGAAACTATTCTCTCCACTCTGCTATTAAGCACATTTAGTTAGCCAGGCTCTAAATGATGGCTCAGCCTGTAATCCCGCGCCTTGGGAGGCTGATGTGAGTGGATTGCCTGAGCCCCCAGGTTCGAGACCCACCTGGGCAACTTGGCAAGACCTCATCTCTACAATAATTCAAAAAATTAGCCGGGTGTGGTAGCGCGCACCTGTAGTTCCAGCTACTTGGAAGGCTGAGGCGGAAAGATCGCCGGAGCACAGCAGGTAGAGGCTGCGGTGGCCAGGAGTGGCCACTGCACTCCAGTCTGGGCAACAGAGTGAGATAACTCAAAAAAAAAAAAAAAAAAGACTAAAAAAAAAAAGCATATTTAGTTTTTATTTCAGTTATTAAACTCTTCTCAGTTCTAAATTTTTCATTTGATTCTGATTCTTCTTTATATTATCATCTTTTCTTTTCTTTTTTTTTTTTTCTAAGCCTATTTTTTATTTCAAAAGTGGTTTTTTAATCAGTGTCTCACTATGTTACCCAGGCTGGAGTGCAGTGGCATGCTCATGGCCAGCATAGCCTCAACCTGCTGCACTCAGGCAATCTCCACCTCAGTCTTCCAAGTAGCTGGGACAACAGGCACAGGCTAGCTTTTTTTGTTTTTTTTCTTTTTTTTAATTGTAGAGACAAGGTCTTGCCAAACTGCCTGTGCTGGACTCAAACCCCTGAGCTCAGGCAGTCCTCTTGCTTCTGCCTCCCAAAGTACTGGGATTACAGGCATGAGCCACTGTGTAGGTGTAAAAGTGCTTACTGACGCATTTACATATTAGCTACTTTAAAGTCTTTGTCACATAACTTTAACATTTTTGCCATATTACTGTTTATATCTATTAATTGTTTGAAACTAATGATTCTATAGAAGCTGAATACTTTCATTCAAATAATATTTTCAATATTCATCCATTTTGTTGAGTAACAGTAGTTAATTTATTTTTGTTGATGAGTATTTTTCATGTATTAATTCAACACAATTTGGTTACCCGCTTTCCTGTTCATCAGTATTTGGGTCATCTCTATCTTTTAGCCAGTGTTTATAAAGTTGCTATAAACTTTCATGTATAGGTCTTTTTGCAGACATATATTTTCATTTCTATTATGTATAATACTAAAGAATACAATTGCCAAAGCATAGGTGGAAATATGTTTAATTTAACAAGATGCTGCCAAATAATTTTCCGAAATTATTAAATGATTTTACACTCCTATCCGCAGTATATAGTTTTCATATCCCTGCCAATATTTATTGTATTGTCTTTAATTTTAACCACTTTAGTAGGTGTGAGATAAAATCTCACTGTGGTTTTAATTTGTATTTCCCTAATGACTAATTACATGGAACATTTTTTCATGCGTTTACTTGCCATTCATATATTTTGTGTGTGAAGTTCTTTTTAGAACTGAGAGATACGAAGTCTTCATATTATACGGATGCAAGTTTTTTTCAAATATACATTTAAGCATTTTCTTTAAGTAAATGGCTTGTCTTTTCATTTTCTAAAGAGTGCTTTTGGTAATTAAGAAATAAATTGAAATTCTAAAAATAATCAACTGACCCAAGAAAAAGCAGGATAAAAAGAGAGGAACAAAAATCAGATGTGGCAAATAAAAAACAAAAAGTAAGTACATCAATAATTATTACTTCTAGAATTCCAAATACACATGCACTAGACTTATTGAGACTATTCCACTGTCATGAAGGCCCTGTTAATTTTATTGATCTCTTTTCAGGTTAACTAATCCTTTCTTTTTTAAATTATTTTATTTTAAAGTGTGAGGTACAATTCAGGATTAGGTATACAAGTGGGCATCGTACAGGTAAAGTTTGTGCTTCCCTTTCGTCCCCACTTTGCTTGGTTTGAGATCAGGTACCATGGTTGATGTTATGTCCCCCAGCCCCACCCCAGCAATATCCCGCTACTGCCAATCCCTTTCTTATAGTCTTATGATAAATATTCAGGGTCTGCTTATGAGTGAGAACATGTGGTACTCTGTTCTCTGTTTCTGTGATAGATCCCTGAGTATGATAGAGTTTAAATCCATCCAAATTGCTGTGAAGTTCATATGTTTGTCCTTCTTTATTCCACTGTGTATATGTATCACTTTTTAAAAATCCAGTCCAGTTTCAATGAGCAGCATGGTTTGTTCCATGTTTTTGCTATTGTGATTAGTGCTGCAATAAACATGTGTGTGCAAGTATCTTTTTTGTAGAATGATTTGTGTTCTTTGAGTATATTCCCAGTTGGAGGACTGCTGAATCATATGGAAGGTCCATGTCTAGTTCTTTTAGAAATTGACACTTTTTCAAAGACGTTGCACTAGTTTGCATTCCTACCAGTAATGTAGATGTGTTCCTTTTTCTCCATATCCTAGCCGGCATCTGTTGTTGTTTGTTTTATTAATGATGGCCATTCTTACTGGGGTTAGGTAGTATCTCAGTGTGGTTTTAATTTGCATTTCTCTAATGATTAGTGAGGCTGAGCACTTTTTCATGTGTCTGTTGGCTACCCATATATCTTCTTTTGAGAAGTGTCTATTCATGTCTTTTGCCCACTTTTTAATGGGGCTGTTTGGTTTTTTTCTTTTGGCACATTTGAGTTCCTTGTAGATCCTGGATGTTAGACCTTTGTCAGAAATACAGTTGGCAACCCCTACCTTTCACTATACACAAAAATCAACTCTAAATGGATCAAAGAGCTAAATGTGAAACCTCAAACTATAAGGACCTTAGAAAATGCAGGAGACACCCTTATGAAAATTGGAACTGGCAACCAATTCCTGATCAAAATCCCAAGTGCCCATGCTATAATAGATAAGATAGACAAGCAGGACCTCATCAAGCTGAAAAGCTTCTGCAAAGTGAAAGAAATCATCAAGAGAATGGGAGACAGCCCACAGAGTGGGAAAAAATATTTGCCAAGTTAAGTAATTCTTTCTTTTGCTGATTCCAATCTTTGAAAACCATTAAGTGAACTTTTTTAGTAAATGCCTTATTTTACACTAATTTTAGATGTATAAAAAAGGAAATATAATACAGAAAGTTCTCATATACTCTAATTTCCCCTATTATTAATGTCTTACATTAATATGGTGCATTTCAGCTCTTTCAGTTGGCTTCTCTATCCCTTTGATGTACTCATCACTGTGGAGTTTTATGTGTGTGTTTTGGGTTATTTTCTTACTTTCTGGCAAGGCAAGATGCTCCAAGTTTAACTTGTTTATATCTTACAGAGTCCTAGAATCAGCCAATTATTCCAAAAAACCTCATTCATTTTATTGGAAAATGATTTTGTAAACCAAACTCTGGGTGCTAGATATATTTCTTGCTACTGGAGTATCATTGCTTCTGACCCTTTCAACCAACACAGTAAAAAAGTATCTGTGTATAATATATATATATATGTATATATATATATATATATAATATATACACACACACATATACACACACATATATGTATGTATATATGTGTCTACTAAAGTGTCTGTATGTAACCATCTCTATCTACGTCAAACTAAATGTGGATTCATAATGATGTCTCTAATTTATTACTACACAGATCATTCTATTCTTTTCCTCCTAGCTTATCTGTAATGTTCTATTTCAACAGTGAGAAACCTGGCCTCTATCATCACCATTCATTTATTTAATTGCTTAATTCCAGTTTATGCATACAGGCATACCTCATTGTATTACACTTTATTGCAAAAATATGACAGTACATGCTCACTTTGTATTACTGTGTGATATATTGGTAATTCTCACACTATTTCAAACTTTTGCATTATTAGTATATTTGTTATCTGTCAAAAACTGTATGTTTATTGCAGCATTGTTCACAATAGCAAGAACATGGAACCAACCATGCTGTCTATTAATAGAGGACTGGATTAAAAAAATGTGGTACATATACACAGTGGAATATTACACAGCCATAAAGAAGAAAAAAATTATGAACTTTGCAGCAACCTGGATGGAATTAGAGTCTATAATACTGAGTGATCTTACACAGAAACAAAGAACTGAGTACCACATGTTCTCACTCATAAGTGGACCTTGAATAACTACCTTAATACTATAGAAAAGGATTGACAACAGCGGGAAACTGCGGGGAGCAGGTGGGGAGGTGGGATTGACAGTAGTTGAAATCTGCCTCGGGAAGGGGGGGGCACACCTTAGCAACAAGGTTACCTGCACAATGAATATTTGTATACCTAACCCTGAATTGTACCTCACAATTTTAAAATTAAATTAAATTTTAAAAAGCAAGAATTCTTGAGCCAAACAGTCAAGTTGTAAGTTCAGAGAAAACATTCTCAAATGACATTAAAAATGTTACTCCAGTGAACAGACAAATGATAAAGAGCAAAGTAGGCTTACTGCTGAAATGGAGAATGTCTTAGGGTCTAGACAGAAGATCAAGCCAGTCACATGATTCTTTCAGGTCAAAGCCTAATCCAGAACAAGGCCATATCTCTTTTCAATTCTAAAAAGACTGGCAACCACTGTTTCTCTATAGTTTCATGTTTTCTAAGATGTCATATAAATAGAATCATATGTGTAGATAGAATAAAACAGTAGGACTCAATAGAAAAGCTATGGATTCATAGACTTTTCAGACTGATTTATTTTCCTTACAGTTATACATTTAAGATTCATTGACGTCTTTGTATGGCTATAGTTGCTGTATACAGTGATTCCTTGGATGGCTCTAGGCAAATTAAATTGAAAACCTTCCTGAAGAAGTCGCCATTCTAGATGCCATTAAGAACATTAATGATTAATGTGAGGAGGTCAAAATATCAATATTAACAGAAGTTTGGAAGAAGTTGATAGTGGCTTGAGAGACAGTTTTATCAGTTAGAGTACAGTATTTATGTACAGTTGTTTTTTTTTTTTTTTACCTTACAGATTTACTTACTTCCAAAGTTATTTAGGTCAACACATTTTCTCCCAACATTTTCAGTGAGGTTGTTTCTTATGTTTATGATACAGTTAGATACTTCTACCATATTCTGCACTCTATCCTGGAATACCTCAATCTCCCAAATGATTTTTTAGATCTGCATATATTAAAGTTCACTCTCTATATTGTAAAGTTTTGTAATGTATTTGATAAGTGAAATCTGGGGCTATAATATCATACAGAATAGTTTCACCACTCTTAAAAACTTTACTGTGAATCTTCTATTCAAATTTCCCAAACTCCTGGCAACTACTGTTTACTTTCTCTATAGTTTCATGTTTTCTAAGATGTCATAAATAGAATCATATGTATAGATAGAATAAAACAGTAGGACTCAATAGAAAAGCTATGGATTTGTAGACTTTTTAGACTGATTTATTTTCCTTATAGTTATACATTTAAGATTCATTGACATCTTTGCATGGCTTAATAGCACATTTCTTTTTACTGCCAAGTTGTACTCTATTGCATGGATATATCATGGTTTGTTTGTTTTTTTATTTATCTGACAACCAATATCATGGTTCTAAATTATAATAATTATAAATAAAGCTGCTATAAATAGCCATATGAAATATTTGTTTGGATATATGTTGTCTTGACTATTCTAGATTTTTTTGTTGTTGTTTTTGCGTTTCCATCTAAGCCTTAGAATCAGTTTATTGAATATGGCTTGCCACAATTTTGTTGAGGATTGCGTTGAACCAATAAGTCAAGTTGGAAAGAAATGACATCTTAACGATATTGAGTTTTCCTATCAATGAACCCAGTATATCACTGAACTTATTTAGAACTTTGATTACTTTCATTATTGTTTGTAGTTTTCTTCAAACAAATCCTGTACATACTATGTTAGATTTATACATAAGTATTTCATTTTTTAGATATTATTTTAAACATTTTTAATTTTAATTTTTTAGTGCTAGTTATAGGAAAGCAATTGGTATTTGTGTGCAGGCCTTATATCCCGTGACCTTGCTACAATTGCTTATTAGTTCCAGAAGTTCTTGCATAGAAAAACCTTTGAGACTTTTCTACATGCATAATTATGCCATCTGCAAATACAGTTTTTCCCCTGTTGCCTTGTTTCTTCCCTTCATATATAATATAAAATAAATAGTATATATTATTTATTTATCTTACTGCTCTACTAGGACTTCCAATATAATGTTGAACAAAAATAATAAGACAAGACATCCTTGCTTTTTCCCTAATTTTAGGCAAAAAGTGTTGAGTCTAGACTTTATCAATTTGAAGAAGGACCCTGATATTTTTTAGGTTGCTGAATTTTTTTGTCATGATTGCATGTTGCATTTTGTCAAATGTTCTTTCTGTATTAAATATATGATTCTATAACTTTTCTTCATTAGCCTGTGGTGGTTAATGTGATAGATTACATTGATTTTTGAATGTAGATTCAGCCCAGCCATGCATGCCTAGAATAAATCTCACTTACCAGTGGCATATATGTCTTTTAGTACATTATCAGATTTGATTGGCTAATATTTTGCTGAGGATGTTTATGTCTATGTTTATCGGATATGTTAGTCTATAGTTTTCCTTTCTTGAAATGTTTTTTATCTGGTTTTGATACTAGAGAAAGGCTGGTTTAATTCCTCCTGTTTCCATTTTTGGGGAGAGATTGTGGAGAATTGTTATTATTCTTCTGTAAATGTTTGGTAGACTATACCAATGAAGCAATTTTTTTCTTGTGATTTCCCTTTTGCAATTTTTAAAATAATTGATTCAATTTACCTAATTTATGCAGAGCTATTCAGGCTATCTATTTCTATTTCTCCTGTATCCATAATGGTAGTTGGAGATTCTCAAGCAATTTGTCCATTTTATTTATTATATTTCTAGGCACAGAGCTGTTCATATTATCTCTTATTTTTCTTTTAATATCCATGGAATTGATCAGTAGTAATAACTTCTCTTTTGTTTCTAATTTTGGCAATGTGTGTCTTTTTTTTTCTTGGTTAGTCTGGCTAGAGGATTGTCATTTTTTTAGTTTTTTCAAAGGAGCAACTTTTATTTTATTGTTTTTTTTTATTACTTTTATTGTAAATTTTGTCTATTTCTGCTCTAATATCTATTATTTCTTTTTATCTGTTTGAATTAGACTTAAATTGTTCTTGTTTCTCAAGTTTCCTAGAATAAAAACTTAGGTCATTGATCTTTCTAATATAGGCATTTTAATGCTACAGCTTCTAAGCACTGACTTCCCAGTATCCCAAAATTTTTAGTAAGCTTTATTCTCCTTTTAACTTACTTTATAATATTTTTAAATTTGTCTTGGGATTTCTTTTTTGAGTCATGACTTATTTAGAAGTATGTTGTTTAATTTCCAAATATTTATGGCCCAGAATTTGATCTATTGTCAAGATTGATGGTACTATTCAGATAATGTATATCCCTATTTATCTTCTGCTTACTTGATATATCAATTACTCACAGAGGGATGTCAAAGTCTTTAACTATAGTAGTGGATTTGCCTATTTCTTCTTTATTCAGTTTTTGCCATATGCATGTAGACACTTTGTTGTTAGGTGCATGTACACTAAAGACCGTTATATCTTCTTGGAGAACTGCTCCTTTTATTATGTAATGTACCTCTTTATACCTGATAATTTTTCTAATTCTAAAGTCTTCTTTGTCTGAAATTAGTATAGCTATGCCAGTTTTCTTTTGAGTAGTATTGGCATGGTGTGTCTTTTCCCCTTCCTTTACTTTTAAATATCTGAATCTTTGTATTTAAAGTGGGTTTTCTATAGACATTTAGTTCAGTCTTGGTTGTTGTTGCTTTTGTCTTTAATCCACTCTGCAATCTCTGTCTTCTAATTGGTGTATTTAGGCCATTCACACTTAAAGAAGTTGTAATACAATTGGATTAAGACCTAGAATTCCATTTTATATATATTTTTTATCTTCTGAGATTTTCCACATATATTCATTCTCTATGCTTATCATCCTTTAAGCCTGTTGGGAGCCAGCCATGGAGGTCTGCTTGCTGACAAAGTCCAGGGGGCTGAAGACCCCAGGTGGCAAAGCAAACCTGGGCAGCTGAGACCCTTGCTTCTTCTACTTTTGTTATTAGTGCAGCCAAAAAGTTCTGTACAGTCTGAGGGTGGAAAGCAAAATTCCACTCACGCCTCCACTACCCCTAACCAAAAGGCAAGAGGGGAATTCATGAAAAAATTACCTTCCCTTTATTTGAATTCCTCCCTAGGTTTCCACGTCCCTGGCCTCCTGGTATTAGATCACGCAATCACTTGATTAAACATTGTAGTTGGGAAAATTGTAAAAAATCAGAAAGTGCTCGATTTAATGTTTGTCAGGGAACTTACTGGCCTTGCCAGGAAATTATCAATAGAGATTTTAAATATCATGTGCAGGTAGATAATCACTTGTAAGATTTTATTTCTTCTGATTGGTGACTAATTGAGGAAATTTGAGAAGCTACAGTTTGTATTTTTAGGAAGAGTGCCAATGCAAAAATTACATTTACTCAATTTCTTAATTTCTACATGTGTTATATTATGCTTAAGAAATTAATAATCACATAAATATTAGAGCACCCTTGCCTTTACTTCCCTTTGTTAAGGAGGTTTGTAATTCTGGTTAGAGATTGTAACTTTGGTGACTTGACCCCAGGAAGCCTTTTGTTTTGTAAACGTTGAAGTTCATTCTCCCTGATAGAAAATAATTGATGCAGATTGTAAACACCAGGTGTAACATTGTGGAAAACTAGTCAGGCCAACTTGTGGCTAAGAAACCTTGAAAATGTTGTTTTACCTCAGCTAGTTGCAAATTGCTGTGTGAAGGTCACATGTGTGACTTGTTAATCTATGTGATAATTATAGTGCTTAGAACTTGGTAGTGACTTATAATGTAATAGTTATAAAAATAAGTAAGTTTTGTATGGACATTAAGAAATGATAATCATTAGAAAATGTTAGGAGTTTATAAAATTTATAGTTTAGGATGATAATCTTTAAAGATCAAAACA
>CAUYQG010084167.1:0-16347 GCA_963574415.1 Tarsius wallacei
CGATTGGCAGTTGAGGGAAACTGCTAGGGGAGAGAGGGGCAAACCTCATTAACGGGGTACCTGCATGATCAATGTTTGTATACCTAACCCTGAATTGTACCCCACAATTTTAAAATAAAAAATATGTCTAATAAAAAAGAATATTGTATTCCTTCTGTTTCCTTTATATCTTGATATTGATATGAAAATTCATATATTAAAGTGGTTGTCATAATGCCTATTCTGAAGAATAAAATGGGGAAATAATTCAGTAAGTTTTTCTGCAGTTACCATTACATCATAAAAGACTCAAAATAATCCAACAAAAATTTAAGCATCTTTCTTTTAAAATTTTCCTCAACAATGACATCTGCAAAATAAAAATTTAGTGTGAGTAATCTCTTGGCAATAGTTAGTATAGATTGAAGTGGCAGAAATAGAAAGCATAAAAGTTGAGTAAAATATAAATATCCTCATCCAAGAAAAAGATAATGAAGCTTGTATTAGGCTGAAGGCAATAAGTTTGCTAAGGATAGAGCAAAGAATCACAGGTTCTGATTTCTGGCAAAAGGGTAAGATACCTTCAGTTGCTAGGCTCCTACCATGAACAAAACACAGAAATTCTAGAAAAAAATGCCAAGGGGATTTGATGACTCTATTAAATTAATACCTTCTAGTCGGGCTTGGTGGCTCAGCCTGTAATCCCGCGCCTTGGGATGCTGAGGTGAGTGGATTGCCTGAGCCCACGGGTTCGAGACCCTCCCAGCCGACGTGGCGAGACCTCATCTCTACAGCAAATCAAAAAATTAGCGGGGCATGGTAGCACGCGCCTGTAGTTCCGGCTACTTGGAAGGCTGAGGCAGAAGGATCGCTGGAGCCAGCAGGTCGAGGCTGGGGTGGCTGGAAGCGGCCACTGCACTCCAGACTGGGCGGTGACAGAGTGAGACTCCAACTCAAAAAAAAAAAATTAATACCTTCTGTGAGAGCTCTGTAAAATTATAGAAGTTGACTGTGTCCCAGGTTGAGGGGGAGGAAAGTAGTTCATAATAGTTGGAACTGAGGCCATGGATAGTATATTGCAGTTATTTATTAATTGTCACTGAATAATGAATAAGAATATGCAAAATAGGAAAAGGCATACAAATCAGGTCATAGAGTGGAATGAAGTATCAAAAGAAAAGGTTGCGAATGTAGTCAAAGTTTGATCATAAGGAGTTTATTTTGAAAATAATGAGAAAAAATTACTGACACATTGTAGTTTAATAGAAACATAGCTTAAACAGTTAATTTAAAAAGTGCATTTTAATATAAACACCACTTATACACAAAACCAAATTTAAAAAACAGAAGATAGGGTAGGTGAGAGGGTTAATTTTTGGTTTTATTTTGTAATATTTGTCCTTTTTACCCTCTTCCACTTTGCTCTAGGCAGACAATTAACATATCTGTCATCAATGCAAGGAAGAAAAACATCCCATGGGGAGAAAGTATTTCCAATATAGTGGACTAAAATCCTGACAAATTCTCTCCACAGAAATCATCAATGAAATAATGAGAAAAAGTTTCACAATTCTGTAAATCACCAAAATGTAAAAATATTGAAAAGCATTTATTTACATGTACACCCAAAAATCTACCAAATCTTGAATCAGTAATGGGAAACTGTTGGTGGGGGTGGCGATTGGCAGTTGAGGGAAACTGCTAGGGGAGAGAGGGGCAAACCTCATTAACGGGGTACCTGCATGATCAATGTTTGTATACCTAACCCTGAATTGTACCCCACATCTTTATAATAAAAATTAAAAAAAAGAATAGTGGGAATATGTGGCATTCTTGCCTGGGGCTACTCCTGTTACCTTTCTCCCACCCGCTGAAAAGCTCAGCTGCCATAATAGTTATACCAGAACTCTCTCTGACAGCATATTTGCTAGATTTTATGACTTACCCTGATTTCTCATTAGAAACAATGAATGACAAAGGAAGTAATATAACATATTAAAAGGGCAGGAGGAATAAAAATTTCAACCAAAAATACCTACAACAATATATAAATTGATACAATAATACATAAAATTAATAATACATCCTTCTTGACCCTACAAGAATGCATAATTGGCTTAGAGTTCAAACAATTATCAATATAATTACATTTATCAATATAATTAATAAACATATTAATAAACAAAATAAAAAATGTATGATTATGTCAATAGATTTACAAAAGGTATTAGACAAGATACAGGATCAATCCCAGACAGAAACTTATAGAAAACTAAGAACAGAAGAAAATTCCTCAACCTGATAAAGGCCCTCTATGAAAAAATATCATCTAACATCATAGTTAATGGTAAAAGATGGAATGCTTTCTTTCTAAGACTAGAAAAAGAACAAGGATATCTGCTCTCACCACCTCTATTTAAAACTCTTCTGGAGCTTCCATCCAGAATAATCAAGCAAGAAAAAGAAATAAAAATCAGACAGCTTAGAAAGGTAATATACAGCTGTCTTTATTTACAGATGACATGATCATCTCTGGAGAAAATTGAATGGACTTTATGAAAAACCAGTTTGGATTAATAAGTGAATTTAGCAAGGTTGAAGAATAAAAGGTCAAATGCAAAAATCATTTGTATGTCTATACATCATCAACAAATTGGCTACTGAAATTTAAAATATACCATTTAATATTGCATCAAAAAATAAAGTGATGAATTGGACAAAAGATGTAAAATACTTTTATACTGAAAAATGGACAACATTATTGAGATAAATTTAAAAATGCCCAAATAAATAGATATGTACACCTTGTCCTTGCTTGGAAAAACTCAGTATTGTTAAGATACTAATTATTTCCAAATTGATCTAGTGATTCATCACAATCCGAATCAAAATCCCAAAAAAATTTTTTGTAAACTGGCATGGTGATTTTTAAAATACATACAGAAACGTAATGAAACTAGAATAGTCATAATTAAGTCATGAAAAAGTTTTGAGAATTAACAGTATCTTATTTAGGATTTATTGTAAAGCTATAGTACTCAATACAGTGTGGCATTTAACTAAAACATTGACAAAGGGATCAACAGAATAGAATGGAAAAACAAAAATAAACACACACATACATGTTCAGTTAAATTTTGAGAAAAATGCAAAAACAATTTAGTGAAGAAAAAAAGTCTTGTCAACAATTGTTTTTGAAATAACAGGATAATTATACCTAAAATGTACTTTTTTCCATAACCCATACATATACAAAAATTAAGTGACAATGAATCACAGACTTAAATGCAAAAATTAGATGATAAGATTTAGAAAATTTATAAAATAAAATCTTAATGGTAAAGATTTCTTAGTAATAAAACCAAAAGCATAATCTAAAAAAATTGACAAATTTCAATGTATCAAAATTAAAAACATTTGCTCTGGAAAATACATGTGGCTCAGCCTGTAATCCCGCGCCTTTGGGAGGCTGAGGTGAGTGGATTGCCTGAGCCCGCGGGTTCGAGAACCGCCTGGGCAAGCGAGACCTCATCTCTACAATAAATCAAAAAATCAGCCAGGCGTGGTAGCGCGCGCCTGTAGTTCCAGCTACTTGGAAGACTGAGGCGGAAGGATCGCGGGAGCCCAGCAGGTCGAGGCTGCGGTGGCCGGGAGCGGCCACTGCACTCCAGTCTGGGTGACAGGGTGAGACTCCAACTCAAAAAAAAAAAAAAAGAAAATACATGTATAAGAGAATGAAAAACAAGTTACATACTGGGATAAAAATTTGCATATTTTCATATGCAGAATATGTAAATATCTCTGAAAACCTAATAAAAAGCCTCAATTAAGGAAATAAAGAAACAAAATATTTTAACAAATAATACTCATAAGAAAATATCTGGATTAAAAACAGGCACATGAAAAGATGTTTAACATCATTTGTCATTGAATCAAAGAAAATTGAATCAAAACTATAATGAGATACCTCTATACACCTGTTAGAAATAATACAATTTTAAAAAGGCTGCCCATACCAACTGTTTGGCAGAATATAGATCAGACAGAACTCTTATACACTGCTCATTGGAAAATAAAAGCATGCAACCCCTCTGGAAAATTATTAGACTGTTTCTTAAAAAGTTAAGCATTCCCCTACCATGTGATGCAACTATTTAACATCAAGGCATTTATTCAAAATAAAATGAAGAATATGTTCTTATAAAGACTTGTACACAAATGTTTGTAGCAGCTTTATTTGTCATAGTCAAACTGAAAACAATCCACATGTTAATGAATGAATAAAGAAAATGGACAGTTAAATAGATAAACATCCATATAAAATGATACTGTTTAAGGATAAAAAAGAGTGAGATAGTAATATATGCGACCATATTGAATTCAAAAGAATTACAGTAATTTAAAGAAGCCACCAAAAAGATACATAATATATTATTCAATTTGTGTAAAATTCTAGAAAATGTAAACTAATCTACAATAACAGCAAACATATTGATGTTTGCCTGAGAAGGGGATCAAAAAGTAAGAAGAGGAGCACTAAGGAAATTTCAGGGTTCATGGATGTGTTTACTATCATGATTGTGGTAGAATGTGATGGGAAAATATAGAGAGATAAAGATATACAAATATTTCAATATAGAAATAGATAGATAGACTTTAAACATATGCAGTTTATTATATGTGCATTACAATTTAATAAAACTAGTAAAAAAAAAAGTTGCTGGGATAATATCACACACCAGGTATATAGGTGAAATTCAGATGTATTAAAGTTCTAACTGTTAAAAGAAGTATAAAAAGGAACAGAAAAATTTAGAGAAAATATGTTTTTGCCTTTAAGTTAGAAATGACTTTATCAACAAGATACAAAATGCACATATTACAAAGTAAAATATGGATGTATTTGACTACATAAAATTTAAACATTTATTTTAATGAAGTAGTCCTTCCATGAGGTTATTAGATGAAAGATTGGAAAAATAATTTTGCAAATTTGAGAGCTCATGAGGTATTAATATATACAATATACAATAAACTAGCAAATCAGCAACAGATATTTAAATAACACAACCGATGATTAAGCAAAGGGTATATACAGGCAAATTATAGAAGAAAAACTAAAGTAATTTATAGACATATACTAGTTGAAGTCAACTTTTTTACTCATCAGACATTGTAAATTGAGACAACAACACACAATGTTTTAGAGTATACCAATACGAATGGATAAACATACGAAGATTTGAGGAATCCAAATATTGGCAATGATGAAAATCACCTGGAACCTCATTCTAAGTTTTAGGAATATAGACCGGTACAGACGACAATCTGTTGAATAAATCAGAGTTAGTAAACATAATTATACACAAGATCTAGGCTCATTTTCACGCCTGAGTTAATATCCAAAAGTAATATATGCACAAATCCATAAAATGTCATATGCAAATATATACATCAAAGCATTCCTTGTAGAAGCAGAGCTAGTGGCAACATAGAAGTCCATTATTTGGGAAAATAATAAGTAAAATTTAGTGATCATAGACTGTAAAAACTATGTATTAATCTGTAGTAATAAACTAAAAGTCAAATAGTAATATGATTCGATCTTTAACGTATATTATTTGTTTAGAAACAAAATATAAAACAATGATGACTACTGAATAGCATTTATGTGCATTTCAATGCAAATCATACAAATTTAAACTACTTACAAAGAAAGTGTGACCTAAAGGGGATTCCTATGGGAAGAAATAAAAAAATGGATGTGGAAATCAAGGAAGACAGGATGAAAGAAAAGAAGAAAACGTAAGTGAAATAAAACCAAAGAAGAAACTAACAATGGTAATACTATTTCGTAAACTGAACTGTTTGATTGACTTGTCTCTCAGCATTTGTTGTCAAAAATTTCATGCAATAACAGTTAAGAATAGGTAGATATGAGAAATGAGAATTTCATAAAGGAATACGTGACAGAATTTGACTCCCTTCTATGCCTGAAAATTCAAATAGCCAATTATGATACCCAAGATTTAAGCCCAGGTGACAGAACAGATTACTGACTCTGGATGAAAAATAATTTGAGTCTTTTATAATGCTTGCATTGGGTAACAGGAATTTACTAAAGATGGTTTTCTGTACTGTAAATGAAGAAAACACCTTTATTATTATATTCATCACTTCCAATGACATGAATGTACTAAATGGTATTTCCTTAAAGCAAGAATTTTTGTTTTTGCTTTTTCTTCTAACATCTCAGGTGCATATCATGATGCCTGACATAAAGGAAGCACTCATGAAGTGTTCATTGAACTGAATATAATTTTCAACTTCATTTGTTGTGCTTATTTTCTCTGTTGGTATGGCATTAAAATAGCTGAAAAAATATGAGTGCACAGAGTAATGTCAACAGTTTGTCTATATTCAAACAACACTAGTACATTTAGGTGTAAAGATAGAAAAAGCAAAGAAGCTACCACATAGGTTGCTTTTTTATTGTTGTTTTAGTGTGATTCATCTAAACTGAATGATGACTGTGAACAGAGCTCGCATTTTTGAATATTGTTTCCTGCTGAGTGTGTGTCAGATCAGTATGTACTTGCAGGGCAATTCCAACACTACAAAGATGAATAATTACTTTTCAAAACCCTTGCCTATTTGCTTTCTTGAAACACGAGAGAGACTGATAGTAAATGAAAAAAGTAACCAACGTTAGCAACAAAATCATTCTGAACTACTAGAGAGCTTTTATACTCAGCTCAGTGCTTTGCAATTCATGGACTGCATGCTGCCCAGGTTTTAGGTGCTCTGAACTAAAAATAAACCACCATAAAGAGAAG
Source organism: Tarsius wallacei (assembly GCA_963574415.1). NCBI lineage: Eukaryota > Metazoa > Chordata > Mammalia > Primates > Tarsiidae > Tarsius > Tarsius wallacei. The sequence continues at coordinate 6,816 of CAUYQG010084167.1, forward strand.
AGAAGTATTTTATTCTATTTGCATAACTGCTGTATTATACCTATGACCTTCAGGTATATAGAAAACACCATCACTACCGTTAGTTAATGAACATAGGCCTCTGATTACATACAGCTAAAGAATTTAACATTTTTGACAATGAATGCTAATAAAGTGAATCATGCATTTATTTAAAGCTTTAATGCTTTGTTAGAAACATTCACACTTATAATCTCCTTTATCTTCACAATAACTCTACCATAAAAAACATAATCATTGTTATGCCCCCTAGTGAAATGGGTAAACTAAGTGACAGGGAGGATAAATGGCTTTCTCCAAGTCACATAACTAATTAGTGACAGTGGTGCTTGGACTAGAACTTGGATCTCCCAATACAATTCACTACATGAAAAATCTCACCTAACAATGATTTACCCCTAAATATTAAGTATGAAAAGAGTAAATATGTAATTGTTCCTATATGTTTACTTTAGCGTTTGGCTTTCTTAGGTCTTATCACCATTTTGCAGCTGGAAAAACTGAGGCACAGGAAAAATCAAATAACTTTTCCAGTGCACTCAATTAATCAGTTCAAAATTTAGATTTAAATAAAGTCAATCTGGCTTCACAAACTGCATGCTTAGTCTCCACGTTATCAAGTATGTAAATGCATTGTATAGCTGTTGCTATTAAAACATTTTTCTATTCGTACAAGAATGGCCAAGCGTTTCCATAAAACAAAAAATAAGCCAGAAAAAGATATGTATTTTTCAGAATACATGGAGATTGAGTATGAAATAAAGGTGGCCTTTTAAATCAGACAAATAGTACTGAGACAAATAATTTAAAATATATTACAAGTCTATAGGAACACAAACAGCATGGTATTGATATAAAAAACAGACACATAGACCAATGGACTAGAATAGAGAACCCAGAAAAAAATCCATTTATTTACAGCCGACTAATTTCAGCAAAGGCTTCAAGAACATACACTGGGGAAAAGACTCCTTCTTCAATAAATTGTGCTGGGAAAACTAGAAATTAATATGCAGAATAAAGAAACTAAACCCTTATCTCTCAAAATATACAAACATCAACTCAAAATAGATGAAAGACTTGCATAAGACTAGAAACTATAAAACTAATAGAAGGAAACATAGGGGAGACACTCTGGGACATTGGTCTGGGCAAAGATTTTATGGCTAAGATGTCAAAAACGCAGGTAATGAGACCCAAATGCAAGCATATTAAACTAAAAAGCTTATGCACAGCAAGGAAACTATTAACAGAGTGTAGAGACAACCTGCTGAAGGAAGAAAATATTTGCAAACCATTTATTTGCCAAGTAACTAATATCCAGTATATACAAAGAACTCAAACAATTCAATAGCAAAATAAACAAAAAACCCCAAACAAATGAACAACAACAAAAAAATTCCACTAAGAAGTGGGCAAAGGAGACGAATAGACATTTCTCAAAAGACGATATATGATTGACCAAAAAATGTTCAATATCACTAATATCAGGGGAAAAAAGTCACAACCACAATGTGTTATCACCTCACTCCAGTAAAAATGGCTGTTATCAAAAAAAAATAATAATAACAAATGTTAGTGAGGTTGCAGTGCAAAGGGAACTCCTATACACTGTTAGTGTGAGTGCAAATTGGTATAGCCATTATGAAAAACAGTATAGAAATGTTTCAAAAATATTAAAAAAGTACTACCACATGAGCCAGCAGTCTCACTACTGGGTATTTATCCAAAAGAAAGGAAATCAATATGATTTGGAATCAGCCAAAGTGTCTATCAATGAACAAACAGGTAGACAAATTGTGGTATGTATATACACAATGAAATATTATTTGATCATAAAAAGGGATTAAATCCGGTCATTTGTAGCAACATGGCTAGAACTGAAAGTCATTATGTTAAGTAAAATAAGCCAGATACAGAAAGATAAGTATTACATGTTCTCACTCATATGTGGGAGCTAAAAAACAGTTGATCTCATGGAGATAGGCAGTAGAATGATAGTCACCAGAAACTGAAAAAGATGTAGGGGTTGGAAAATGAAGCAAGATAAATTATACTCACACACACACACACATACACACACACACACACACTTAGCTAGAAGAAATAAATTTTAAAACTCAATTACAGAGGGGAATGACTGTAGTTAACAACAATGTATTGCATATTTCAAAATATCTACAAAAGACGATTTGAAATGTTCACCATATGTACAAATAATTTATGCCAGAAGTAATGGATATCTTAAATACCTCAACTTGATCATCACACAATGTATGCATATACAAAATGCTACATATGCATATACAAAATGTTACATATACTCCATAAATTTGTACAGTTATTATGTATCAAAAATTGAGACCAGTGTTGAGGACAAATGAAGGCCTCACTAAATAAATATCCATGATAAGGAATGGCTTTACAGGTATGTAACCTGAGCAGTAGCCACACGGTATGATAATTTTAGGAGGGTTTAATGCATACTTTAATACTTTGATGTCACCATCACGAAATTCTTAACTTTTTAACAGGGACCCTACATTTTCATTTTGTATGGAACACCACAAATTACGTAGCTGGTCCTGTCCATGACACAAGTTTTCCCCTTGAAGTTTAGCCACTGTGAATATGATTTAGGGCTTGAATTTCCTTTAATTGTTCACTTTACTTACATTATAGAAATATCTTTAGTATAAAAATAATGTGTCAAGAACCAAATATATTAAATTTTGAAATAAAGGGACCCCACATGACAGCATGAAGTTAATAAGTAAAACAATAGGAAGCCTGCGGGGATCTTGTAAGAGAGCAAAGAGAAAATATGCAATGCCAGTAGAGTGAAAACAAGTACATGACAGTGCTTAATGGACTTCCACCAGAACATCTTCCCCAAGAATAAAGCTGAAATTGCCTGTCTTAAAGCAGGACAATTTCTCAAATGTAGAATCGGAACTCTTCCCAGCTAGAAAATGAGTTTCCAAGTTTTCAGGCAAAAGAAACTTTGTAACATTTGCTTTTGTCAGATTGCTTATCCTGCTCCTTTGCTTGCTTCTCCTTCACTGTCTTGTCATCAGTCTCGCCCTCCCACGCTGCTTCCTAATTGAGCAGAAACAGCAGAAAATAGTTTATTATAATCTTCAAATGCTTGCTCAATTTTCTGTTGTATGTTATTTGGTGGGCTTATATATTCCTTTTTACCTTTCACCACCCAATTTTTAGTTTTTGATTTTGTCAGAAAGAATGTATCTTTAGAACCTGGATGTGGAATTTAATCCAAAATGACCTTTGAATCATGAAAATAAAGAACTTTGCCTCTGAGCTAATAGTTGAGTAATTTTTAGAACCATTAATAAATTGTTGAGTATCCTAAATTATTGCTAATTATAGATCTTTCTTTAAAAATTGTGAAATGGAACTTTCAGTGGATATATATACTTACATAAACATTGTATAGCATAACTAAAACATAATAAACATGTATTAAAGCAGACACTGAGCTAACTGTTCCTGTAAAGCTATGGTAGGTACTATTATTATCCTTAGTTTTCACATGAAGTGACTGAGATTCATGTGAACAAGTAAAATAACATGCTTAAATCATATAGATATTGAATTCCAAAACTCAAAAGACATAAACCTAGGTACGTCTTTTTTATTACTTTGGGAAGAGGCTGTGGCCTTTCACCTTCAGATATTCATAGTGCCCACTATTGTACGTTTTACATTATAGGTGCTCATCAAAGGTATCTTGGATTAGGACCATATTGTGCAAAACTTCTGGAGACACCTTTCATATTGTTACCAAGAGAAATACAATACAACTGTATGTTAAGTTGAATTTTAGGACTATGTCATTAAAGAGGGTCACCTGACATCTATGAATATTGACCTAGACTGGGCAGTTACAAGAGTGAGAAATAAAGTTCTATTGTGTCTAATTATAGAAATACTGAGATTTATGTGACACAACATTAGTTTTATGTTAACTTCTACACAATGATATATTTAATTCTTTTTATTCATATTGAGAGTAAAATCTACGAGTTGCACTAAAACTTTGCTTATAGAAAATCTGTAGCTATATTTGTTTGAAAACAAGCAACATTGAAAATAGATTTAACTATGACAAAAACATTCGTTTAAAGAATAGAAAAAGAACAAGAAAATAAATTATTATAAATCAGAAGGAAATAATAAATACGGAAGCAGATGAAATAGGAAACAAGCAAAATGCATAATATTCAACATGAATAATATTGTAAGCTCTTTTTAAATTAATTAGTTATTATTACTTTTCAATAGCTTTAGAGGATACAAATGATTTTTGGTTACATAAATTCATTGTATGCTGGCAAAAAAGCCTGGGCTTTAAGTGTACCCACCATTCTCACCTGTGTATTTTGTACCCAATAGGTGATTTTTCATCTCTCCCCACTTTCCCACCCTCCCCCTTCTGAGTTCCAAATGTCCATTATACCATTCTATATGCTTTTGAATATCCTTAATTTAGCTCCCACCTATAAGTGAGAATATGCGACATTTGGTTTTCAATTTCTGCATTATTCCACTCAGGATGACATTCTCCAATTCCATCCAAGTTACCACAAGAGACATTATTTTATTCTTTTTTTTTTTTTATGACTGAATAGTATTTCATGGTATATACCACAATTTCTTTATCCACTGATCAGCTAATGAGCATTTAGGTTGATTTCACATTTTTGCAATTGTGAACTGTGCTGCAATAAACATACAAGGGCAGGTGGCTTTTTGTATAACAACTTCTGACACATTAGGTAGACATTGAGTAGTAGGATTGCTAGATTGAATGGGAGATCTATTTTTACTTCTTTAAGACATCTTCATACTGATTTCCATAGAGGTTGTACTAATTTATACTCCCACCAACAGTGTATAAATATTACCTTTTCACGGCATCCATGTAAACATCTATTTAAAAAAATAATAATAGCCCTTCTGACTGGTGTAATGTGATATCTCACTGTGGTTTTAATTTGCATTTCCCTGATGATTGGTTGTGTTAAACATTTTTTCATCTTTGTTGGTCATTTGTATATCTTCTTTTGAGAAATGTCTGTTCATGTCATTTACCCACTTTTTAAGAGGGTCATTTTTTTTTTCTTGTTGATCTGAGTTCTTTGTAGATTCTGGATATTAGTTCTTTGTAGTATGTATGGTTTGCAAATATCTTTTCTTATTTAGATTGCTTGTTTACTCTTTAGATCATTTCTTTTGCTGTGCAGAAGCTTTATTTTAATTGTCTCACTTGTTCATTTTTGTTTCTATTGCATTTGCTTTTGTAGTCATACATTCTTTACCTGGGTCAACGTTCAGAAGCATTTTTCCTTGTTTTTTTTCTAGGATTTTTATGGTTTCAGTTCTGAGATTTAAGTCTTTAATCCACCTTGAGTTAATTTTTGTATATAGTGAGAGATAGGAATAAAGTTTCATTTTTTGGCATGTAGTTATCCAATTTTCCTAGCACCATTTATTGAATAGGTTATCCTTTCCACAGTTTATGTTTCTGTCTGCTTTGTTTAAGATAAGGTAGTTGCAGGTGTCTGGGCTTATTTCTGGATTCTCTACTCTGTTCCATTGGTCCATGTTTCTGCTCTCGTACCAGTACTATGCTATTTTGGTTACGATAGCCTTGTGGTATAATTTGAAGTTGGGTAATGTGATGCCTCCAGCATTGTTCTTTTTGCTTAGGATTGATAAGCTATGTTTTATCCTTTTTATATTTATTCTTTAATTACAGTGAAACATATATAATGTAAAATTTACCATTTTAACCATTTTAAGTATACAGTTTTGTGGAATTAAGTACATTCACATTGTGAATATTCCTGTAATATATGTGGGAGTGCAGATATCTCTTCAACATATTAATTCCAATTCCATTAACTATATACCCAGATTGAGGATTACTAAATCATATTGAAATTTTATTTTTGGTATTCTGAAGAACCTTCATGTTGTTCTATAGTGATTGTACTAATCTTTATTCCCAACAGCAGTGTACAAGTGTTCCTTTTTCTTCACATTCTCACCAACAGTTATTTTTTATTGTTTTTATAAAGCCCATTCTAACATGTGTGAGATGATATCTCATTGTGGTTTTAATTTGCATTTTCCTGATGATTAGTGATATTGAGCATTTTTTTTCACATACCTGTTGGCCATTTTTATTTCTGGAGAACTATCTATTCAGGTCCTTTGCCCAATTTTTAATTGGGTTGTTTATTTTCTTGTTATTGAGTTGTTTATGCTCTTTACATATTTTGAATATCTGCCCATTACCAGATGTATGGTTTGCAAATACTTTCTTCCAATTTGTGGGTTGTCTCTTCACTCTGTTAATTATTTCTGTGGCTGTGCAAAAGCTTTCTAGTTTGACTCAATCCTATTTGTTTATGTTATGCTTTTGTTGCCTGTGTTTTGGGGGACATATTTTTAAGAATTGCTCGGATCTTTGTCATGGAATATTTCATTTATTTTTCTTCTAGTAGTTTTACAGCTTCACATTTTATTTTTAAGCCTATAACTTATTTTGAGTTAAATTTTATATATGATCTGAAATAAGAGCCTAATTTCATTTTTCTGCATGTGGATGTCCAGTTATTCCAACACCATTTATTGAAGTGACTGTCCTTTCTTCATCGTATGTTCTTGACATCTTTGTTAAAAATCAATTGACCATAAATATATGTGTTTATTTCTGGGTTCTCTATTCTGTTTTATTAGTTGATGCATCTGTTTCTTTGCCAATACTATGCGTTTTGATGAATGAAGCTTTTTAATGTCCTTTAAAGGCAGGTAGAGTGATATCTCCAGTTGTTTTGTCTCTTTTTTTCCATCCTCAAGGTAGCTTTGGTTATTCTGGGTCTTATTGGAGTCGATATGAATTTTATGATTGTTGTTTATATTTCTGTAAAAAATCACATTGAAATTTTGATTGAGGTTGCATTGAATCTGTGGATTGCTTTGTGTAATATGGATATTTTAACAATTTTAAATATTTTAATCCCTGAGTATGGCATATTTTTAAATTGTGTCTTCTTAAATTTATTTCATTAATGTTAGTTTTACAGTTTTTAGTATATACATCTTTTACTTTCTTGGTTAAATTTACTCCTTAGTATTTTCTTTATGCTATTATAAATGGGATTATTTTCTTAATTTTTTGATATTTTATTGTTAATGTATACAAATGCTACTGATTGTTGTGTGTTGATTTTATATCCTGGAACACTACTAGAATTGTTTCTCAGTTCTAATAGTCACTGTGGTTAAGTCTTTAAGGGTTTCTATATATAAAATCATGCCAGCAGAAAACAGAAACCATTTTTTCATTTTCCATTTGGATTTGTAATTTTTTTTCTTTGCCAAATTGTTCATGCTAGGACTTCGAGTCATAAGTTGAACAGAAGTGATGAGAGTGGGCATCTTTGATTTTTTACTGATCTTACTGAATATGATGTTAGCCAAGGGCTTGCCATATATGATGTTAGCTATGGGTTTGCCATATATGACCTTTATTGTGTTGACATTATTTCTATACCTAATTTGTAAGGAGTTTTTATTTTTACTTATTTATTTTAATTATAGTTTAATTTAATCTAATTTTAAAGAAATGGGGTACAATTCAGAATTAGGTAAACAGAATTATCAATGGATTTTGAATTTTGTCAAATGCCTTTTCTTTGTCGATTGAGATTATATGTTTTTGTCCTTCATTTGCATTGTTCATAATAGCCAAGATATAAAATCAATCTAGTGTCCACTAATAGATAAATGGATAAAGAAAATTGTGTATATACACAATAGAATCCAATTCAGCCTTTGAAAAGAAGGAAATTCTGTCACTCGAGTCAATATGGGTGGATCTAGAGCATGTGCTAAGAGAAATAAACCAGACACAGAAGGACAAATACTGTCTTCGTGATCTCATTTATTCATAGAATTCAAAACAAGTTGAACTCATAGAAGTAGAGATTAGACAGGTGATTCCAAGAAGCGGGGGTAGAAAGAGTAAGGAATGGGGACAAGTTGGTCCAATGATACAAAGCTTTACTTAGAAGGAATAAGGTTTTGAGGTTTATTGCATAGCATGATAACTACAGTTAATTATGTACTGTATATTTCAAATTGCTAAAATAGTTGATTTTAAATGTTTTCAAGACAAAAAAATTGTATGAGGTGATGGATATGTAAATTATCTTGATTTAATAGTTTCACAGTATATACATATATTAAAACATCAAAAGTATATTATTAATATATGCAAGTGCTATGTGTCAATTAAAAATAAAACAGGTTATGCTGACTGAAGTTAGGTGGTATCTCAGTGTGGTTTTAATTTGCATTTCTTTGATGACTAGTGAAGCTGAGCCATCATCAATAACTCAAAAAACAACAGATGCTGGAGAGGATGCAGGGAAAAGGGAACACTTCTACACTGTTGGTGGGAATGTAAATAAGTACAACCTCTGTGGAAAACAGTTTGGCGATTCCTAAAAGATATAAAAATCGGGCTTCTGGGTCAAGATGGTGACGACACAGGCGGAACTGTGAGATTCTCTGAATGTGAGTTCTCAAAAAAGACTCTTGCTTCCCTTCCCCCACCCACTCATCCACAGCCAGATGCGCGGTCTGAGGCCCAGGGTCCCTCGGTCCCACGCAGAGCTGGCTATTGCGTTCCTGGTTGCTCCCCCACTGGTAGGAAATCTCGGGTCTCAGCTCCCTCCCTAGCTAAAACATACCCAGACCCAGCCTACGATCACCAGGGAGGTTCTGACTAGCCACCCAACAAAGAAGCTGATTCCATCTCTGACTGAAATACACTGGGAACAGAGCAGGACCACTTTTGCTGGAGGGTGGGAGCAGAGCTCTAACCCGGGACAGAGCACCAGTCGTGCGCCTCAGACTCAAAGAGTGGAGAGGAAGGATCCGCGAGGGTGAAACTATAACGCCGGCCATTCCTCCAGGCAAAGACTTGTGTTGCCCTGTCCACCTACATGCAGGCTCCACCTCGGTTCCCAAGGAAACATCACTAAACAGAAGACAAAGCCACTCCCCTAGGAACTGAGTAACAGACGTCTCAGATTACAACTCAGAAAAACAAACCCAAGCCTCAGTAAATGGAGCTTTCTGCACTGAAAATAAGGGGAGAGGCTAAAGAGCAGAGATGAACAGATTTTAGACACTCAGGAAAGACCCCAGAAGACATGAATTTTTTTTTTCTTTTTTTTAGTTTGCCTTTGTATAGCTACAAGTACTTTTATGGCCAAGTATGTGGTTGATCTTAGAATACGTTCCATGCGGTGATGACTAGAATGTGTATTATTTGGTCTTTGGGTGGAGTGTTCTGTAGGTATCGATTAAGTCCATTTGGTCAAGAGTCACATAGGGGTTCTCTGAATCTCTTGTGTTTGAATTTTTACATCCTTGGTTAGATGGGGGAAGTTTTCTTGAATTATCTCATGAAAGG
>CAUYQG010084171.1:0-96798 GCA_963574415.1 Tarsius wallacei
CCCTGCCGGCCGCCCCCCCGCCCCCCCGCGCCCCCCCCCCGCGCCCGCCCCGCCCCCGCCGGCCCCCCCGGCGCCCCCCCCCCCCCCCCAGGCACAGGGAGCGAGAGGGAGCGAGAGGGAGCTAGAGGCTCGCAGAGCAAAACCCTTCATCCATGTGGAGGACAGTCTGAGGGAGCCACTGTCTTCTCCTCGTCCACTGACTCACTGGCTGGTCTGAGTTTTCTCCTCTCCTGGCAGTGGTATTTCTTTTTGTCTTGGTCCTGCATGATTTAGGGGTAGTTGGTGTGTGTGTGTGTGTGTGTGTGTGTGTGTGTGCGCGTGCACTGGCGCTTTGATTTTATTTTGGGAAGAGTAGGAGAGTCGAATGAACAATTTTCTTTCAGGCACCTCCGCTGAGCTTTCCAACCAAGTCATCCGGACTTAGCATCTTCCTACCCGGCAGGGAAGGGAGGAGTTGGCAAGAATTTGGCTCACCCGTTCCCCCTGCAATCCTCCGGTGTCGCGGTAAGTGCTATTCCCGTCCGTTGTGCAAATGGGCTAGGGGTGTTGGAATCCCTACTGAGAGATCTGTGCATGAGCCGGTGAGGTAAAGGGTAGTTGAGAGCAGAGGGGTGTTGAGGAATGACCATGTTCCTTTGCCCACATGCTGCAGTGTTTCATCTCCTAAGCAGCACCCCAAAACCAAATGAGACTTCGGCTCAGTGCCCGGGCAGGGGATAAAATGTGCCCATGTTTTAGGCAATGCCATCAAGACTGTGACTTCTGCCCAATCTGCCCTCTGCCTTGTATCAGATGCTGTTGAAAGTAGCCAGCAGTTCACTCAGTGAATTAACCCTTTGTGGGGCTGGGGAGTCTGACATAGAGGGTCCCTGGGTGTTCTGATTTAGCAGGTGAGCACCTTGGCCCGGATGGGAGGAGGGTCACCCGAGGCTGGAAAGTTAACTCTTGCCTGTGCACACTGGGTGAGCTTTACATAGGACCAGCTTCCAGGGACAGCTGAGTAATTTAACTATGGTTCTTTCCTGAGATGGGAGCCGTGGAGGGACTGCACTTTGCTTGGAATGAGTGGTCAGACAGCTAGAAGGGAACAACCAGCTGCCAGCAGAAGATGTTTTATTTTCACAGGTGGTGTAACCTGTAAGTGATCGAATGGGGGGAGGGGCTGCATCCTGGCCCTAGGTTGGAGACTCTATCCTTGAGCCTGGCTCAAAGTAAGGACAAGAGGGTTTGTTCAGATTCTGTGAAAAGGTTCCAGGATCCAGCTTCAAACCTGTTCTGGGGCAGACTATACCCTTGCTCTAGTTTCTTTTTCTGACATCCTGATGGGGTAAGGCTGCACCAACCTGTTAGTGAGTGGGAAGTGGTGGTGTCTTGCAACTGAATCCAAAAGCTCACATTTAATTTTCAAGTGCCTTTGCTGCTAATCTGTGGCCCATCAAAAGGGGATTTCTTTTTTGCTTTCTGCTTTGGTTATATCTATCTTTCTGGAAATGAATGTCCTTATTTTTAGCATCTTTGCTATTATCTCCAGGCACACTCCAACCTTCCGTGCCCCCAAGGATTTCCTCGTTAGGCTCGTGCTCTTAGAGGTGGGAGGAATCAAACATCATCCCCAGAGACTGGTGTGCCCCAGGCGGAAGCAGGGTCCACTTGTTCTTTCTCTCCAGCTCCCAAGCCAAGTGGGGGCGCCAAGATCCCCCAGCATGCACCTGCCCAGGCAGGACACAGGAGGCAGAGGGGAAGGGTGGCTGGGTGGTTAGCACCAAAGATTTGGTCCCCAGAATTCCGAGCATCTCCCCCAGCTTCCCTTGCTGGGTGACCTTGAAGAGGGAGTTGCCTTCCTTTCCTCCCTGGAAAGGCTCAAATGTGCATGATGAATGTGAGGAAATCTGGTTCAAAAGAGGAGTCACAGATCCAGCCATGGGGGAGATTTCAAATGTTGAAATTTGACCAGAGTGGCTGGGGTCCTGGGGTGGGGGATCTTAGAGGTCCCTGGCTGTACTGTTAACCCTTTTGTTTCTGGATTCTGGGGAGATTTTGGAAGAACTTGGGAGTTTATCAAGGGAGCTACAGGGCCTCAGGACAATAGTACCACCCAGGACCAGGATATTAAAATATGTTAACGATGGGTTCAGCCATACAGTGTGTGCCAGCCCAGCTGAGGTTGCTAGGACCGGGTTGTCCAGATGTGGACATGTCCCAAACATCTTTCTGCTGCCTTACTTCCTTCAGGTGGCCACAATCCAGGAGGCTGCCCTCCTTCCTCCCCCATTATATCTGAAGTGGTGCATTGTGGTGCGCCAGAGAGAGGGAAGCAGAAGCTTCTGGAAGGAGACTTGGACTTGGGTTGGGAGACCTGGGTTCCAGTCCCAGCTCTGTCTCCCATTTTGGGACCTCAGTTTCCCCATTATGCAATGAGGCAGTCTGTCTAGGCAACCCCAGGCCCCTTCCAGTTCTGGGGTTCTGTGGCTACGTAATAAGGATGTGTGAGTGTGTGTGTGTGTGTGTGTGTGTGCGTGTGTGCGCGCGTGCCCACACTGCTAGGAAGGGTTGGCATTATGAGAATTTATCCTATTTGGGGTGAGTTGGGATGGGGGAGTATTTTGTGAAACTTTGCAGGTTTCTAGACTCCTGTGCTCAGCTGGAAAGTGGTCCGCTTTATTCTGGGTCTTAGATACATAGACACACATATTTGGCTGTACTTGAAGGCCCCATAAGGACTCTTCTTGGCGGGGGGGCAGCAAGGGTCCTTTTCAGAACTTCCATCTGAAAAAGATGCATATATATATACCCAAACATACAACACAGGGCGGGGGATTCTTGGATTCTCCCTACTGGGCATCTGAGCACCCCAAATTCAGAACCTCTGATCATGGGGGCCCAGAGAGGGAAAGCAGCTTGCCCAAGACTACACAGCAAGTCGTGGCAGCAACATATGAATCCACCAGCACAAAGACCCCTCATCATCCACCAGCATCATCCCCTCACTCCAGGCTCTGGCAGTCCTCACTCAGCCAGGAATGCAGAGGGAGGGCACTTAGCAGCACCTCTCCAGCTGGTGCTGCTGTCAGGAAGCTTAGCCGAGGGGGCAGAGGTGGGCATTTCCTCTCTTGCTGGCAGGAGAGGCAGGGGCCAGAGCTTCTGCGATTCCACAAGGGTGGCCTGGAGAATCAGTCCCACCGGCCTGCTCAGTCTATTTTCTTCCTACTGCTCCACATACATGCTGGCTGCCTTGTCTGAGGATGTGTTTGTGGCTGGGCTGGCTGCTCTGGGGGTTATTGTAGGATGTGGTATATTCCTCTTCACTTAACCCTTTCCCTCTCTGTATGTGGGTCCTAGAGAGTTTGTGACTTCCTAAAAAAACCACCATGATGTACGGACCTGTTTCTACTCTTCATCCCCTTCCAGTGGGGAGCTGGTTTTAAGTGCACATAACTCAGGAGCTGATGGGAAGAAAACAGCATGGTTTCCTTCCATTAAGAGCTATGACTGTCACCTGGATAAAAATAATTCTAGGAGCCAGTAATGGTGGACTGGAGCTGGTGAGTTTAAATAATTCAGCTACCACCCAGGATGGAGAGCCTTGATGGGCTGAGGGAGTGAAGAGGCACTGCAGACATAGCCTCCTCCTTCCTTTGCCTCACCTTTCTCTGCCTCCTTAATCAGCCAGGGGCTGCAGTGTGGGCTCTGGGGGCAGCCAGACCCTAGTTCAAATTCTGACTCCAATGCTGTGTGACTTCAGGCAAGGCCCTTAACTTCTCCGAGCATTGGTTTCTGCAATTGAATGCATTAGGGTAGCATGATATAGTGGTCAGGAATCCAGGCTCTGGAAATAGATCTCCTGGGTTTAGGCCCTTTGTGGCTGAGTCACGTTACCTCTCTGGACCTCAATTTCCTTATCTATAACACGGAGAAAATAGTGCAGTTGTGAGAGTTTTAAGAGTCAAAGCTTGCAAAGTGCTAAGTATTGAGCCTGTGAGGGAGTAAGTGTCCAACACATGTTAGCAATGGAGAGAATGATGATGATGATGGTAACAGCGAGATCACTCCTGACCAAAACAGGAATAGGGTGAGGTAGGGGAAGGTGAGTTCTTTGGACCAGTTGTACAGCTGCATGGCCCAGAAGAGAAAGGAAGAGGCTAAGGGACAGAAGCTTCTGGTCCCACTTATTCCCTCCTGTGCTTCTTATGCCGTTGTTGCGGGCCCCCGGACCTCAGTTTCTACATCTGTGAAATGGGCATAACGACTCCCTCTCCCCCAGGCTTGTGAGGCTCCAGGCAATGAACAGGGCAGTTGTGAGTACAGCTTGTGGGCCTTGGAGGAGGGGTCAGGGAGGAGAAGCCCTACTCAGAGTCTTTTGTCTCTCCAAATCCCTGGGAAGCTTTTGCTGAATCATCCCAGCCTGGGAATTCTGAGCTGTGTGTTTTCTCTAGGAAATCTGAGCTTGCCCTCTCTTCCCTGGGAAGTGTTTTCCCTGCCCCTGTGCTCCTTGAAGGGGTCCTAAGGTGCTACAGGGCATGACCCTTAAGGTCCAAGGTGGTACTGTCTCTGTTTTGGGGGTTCTTTGTCAGCACACAGCAGGTGTGCAACAATGACTTCCTAAATGAAGGAATGAAGCCTTGATTGACTAGTGAACATGTCAGTTCAGGGGGGTACCTTTGGCCCATGGTCCAGCTAGAGGCTTGCACGCAGTAGGTACTCAGTTAGTGTTTGTTGATTATGAGGAGTCATTGACGAAGAGTTTGGAAGGACCTGACTCTCATCACAGATCTGCTCTAGGAAAAGGACAGGCCTCTCTCTCCTCTTGTCAGAGTGTTCATTGTGATGTACTCATGTGTTGCACACTTATTGAATGCCTGGCACCGTGGTGGGCATTGGTAATCAAGTAATGACAAAGACACAATCCCTTTTGGGACTTAAATAAGTGGCTACCTAGAAAATGTGACCTTTGGGGGGATACAAAGAGGGCTTCCTCAGTTACCCCAAGACACTTAATTCATGGCTACTGAAATTCTATCATTAAAGTCTCATTCTTTGTCAGGGTTTTGCCCTTGGTCAAAAGGCAGATGCTTTTGGGTGGGTTAGTGCATACAGTCTGATTAATTAGTCATTTACACTTTAGTGAGAAGTTATAAGGTACTCCCTAAAAGTGAGGCGGGTATGGTTTTTTGGAGCAGGGAATGGGGTTTTCACATACTAAGGTCACAAGTAAAAGAGGAGCAAAGAAAGGCAGGCATTGCTGGCTTCACACTCTGTGGGGGTAGAAAGCTCTTGATGCCTAGAGGAGTCTGATTAACCTAAATCAGGTGTTCATCTAATGCAGTGGTTCTCACAGTGTGAGAACCCCACCCTCCATAGCAGCATCAGCATCACCATCACCTGGGAACTTGTGAGAAAGGCAGATGTCTGTCTTGGGTTCCACACTGACCTGCTGCACCAGGGCCCCAAGGCTTTTTTTTTTTTAAATGCTAAACACTTTTACAGGTGTTAACTATAACAGTTCTAGGTGTGTTGTAAGTCGCTGACATTTTGCCAAGGTGCCCGCATTATCCCCCAAGGAGCTGAGCAGGGTAAGACCGGGCCGTGGCAGCCTGCAGACACCATTTTCTTTCTCCTAGTGAAATCCTACAGGAGTGTGAGCTGGATCTAGGAGGTTGTCTCCAATCCCTGCTAACCTCAGAAAACTTCAGGGGGTCCTTTCCTTCTAGGCGGGACCTCAGGACTCAGGTTCTCAGATGGCTCAGCGGCAAGGCAGTAAAAGTCAGTTGCCCAATCACGCCAAGTCTTTGGAACAAAGCTGGCTCCCGTCCTGTTCCTCCTCCTTCTTGGAGAGATGAGATCTCACCGTGTTGCTCAGGCTGGTTCGATCTCCTGGCCTCAAGTGATCCTACCGCCTCGGCCTCCCAAAGTACTGGGATTACAGGCATGGGCTGCTGTGCCCAGCTGTAGTCGGTTCTCCTTAGCCCAACCTGGCTTCCCATTCGGGCCAGGAAGATGGGGGAGACAGCAGTGTGGAGGCACCAGGCTGTCGTGTGCAATGTCACTGTGGTTTCCTAGAAGTCATTGTCTTGCTGTCATTAGTCTTAATAATATGATGCATGCTTAAATCTCATTGTAGTGGAGCTCTGTGAGACTCTGGTTTAGTAATCCAGCTAGTGAGCAAGATACCAGACCCCAGGAAGCTGGGCTGCTGCCACCCTCTGAAATCAATCAACAAGAGGAGATCATCTGACAGCATCATAATGATGTTTGGTTTATGAAGGATTTATCTAGAGAGTGAGGGTGGGAATCTCATCTCTCGGTGTAATCTGAGTGAGTTCATTCAGCCGCCTTTTTCTTTCGTTCTTTTTCTTTCCTTCCTTTCCTTTTTTTTCCCTCTTTAATGCACCTACACAATGACAAGCAGCGACTTGTGAATGGAAGCAGCTCTTAGCAGAGAACATATTATGTAAGCAGGTTTTGGTGCCAGCCAGAGGGCGGGGCCGCATTCTGGGGCGGCTGAGAAGAGAGACGGTTTCTCGAAGTTCACTGGGAAGCTTTTCACGCAAGATGCTGCCAAAAAGCATCTGCATGGTCCTCTGCATTCCAACCCTTCTTCCCTGAGCCCTTCCCTTTCCCTCTCCACCTGCCTGTTTTTTCCCTATGTCACTGCGGAGGTCAGTTTCTAAGTCTCCGTCTTTGTCTCTCTGGCTCTCTTTGCTTTATCCTGTCCCAAACCCGTCCCCATCTTTCCCACCCTTTAAAAACGCCTCTTCTTTCTCTAGTCTCTCCCCTTCTTTTTCTCTCTGTCCTTCTCTCTCTGCTGCTGCCTGGCCTCTCCCATTTCCTTCTCCCTCCCTCTCTGCCTTCCTCTTCTCCTAACTCCTCTGCCCTTCCTCAATCCATCTTTAAGACACACAGAAAGGACCTCTGAGTCCCTGAGACCTCAGGTGGTAAGGCCCCTGGTGGGATGACCAACCACCTTGCTTTTCCTGAAACTGAAGGGGACCTTGGGATGCAGGATTTTTTATGTGTGAAAATCGGGAGAGGCCTGGGCAAACCAGGATGAGTCGGTCATCTTCCCCTCCAAGTCAAATGCTTGGAATTTTGTAGAATGTACAAAAGACCAAAGGCTCGGCTTTCTGGGGAAGCTGCCTGCTTTGCTTCTCAGCTGGCACAATAGTTTCTGAACCCTTCCTGGTCCTGGCATTCTCTGCAAGGCTCTGGACAGGACTACCTGGGCATACAGAGGCCTGTCTGACAGGGCTCAGTGGTTGGTCAAGGGCAGGAGGATGACTCTCTATCCCTACAAGATGTACCACAAGCCAGTTATTCACTCATTTCTCACTGGGGGGATTGGGGAGAGGCTTCAGATGGTTCAATGCCAGAGAGTCTCACACTTAAGCCTGCATCAGAAGCCCCTGTAGGACTTGTGAAAACACAGTTTCTGATTCAATGGGATTAGGATAGGACCCAAGAATCTGCACATCTAACAAGCCTCCAGGTGATGCTAATGCTGCCAGACCAGGGACCATACTTTGAGAGCTGCTGCTCTTTACAAACAGTCCCCCATTCCTTCCTTCCCAAATATGTCTTGTGCATGCCCAAGTGCCAGGCTCTGTTCTGGGCACTCAGCAATGGACCAGGTAGAACCCCCTGCCCCGCCTAGAGCTGATAGCCCAGTGGGCAGCACAGCCAATAAGCAAGTCAACACATAAACAAGGAAACTCCAGACCATGTGAGTTGCTGTGAAGGAAGTAGGTAGGATGATTCGATGGAGAATGACAAGTGGTGGGGGGTGGGAGAGGAGAGCTCAGTCAGTCATAAAAAGGGCAGCCAGGCAAGGCTGCAGAGATGGCAACACTGGGGTTGAGAGCTGAGCTTTCGAAAGGAAGCAGCCATGAGATCTGAGGGATGAATGACCCAGACTGAGGGTGGTGATAAGTGCAAAAGCAGAGACAGCTGTGGTGTCCCCCAAGGGACAGCAGAAGGCCAATGTGGGCAGGGTGAGGGGAATGTGATGAAGACAGAGTGAGAGAGGGGCTGGTCCAGGGTGGCTGAGGCATTTGGATTTGATTTATTTTGTGGGGAGGGTCTAAAGCCAGAGAGTGACATGGCCTAATTCACAATGTCAGTAATGATTTCTCTGGTCTCTGAGAGGAGAAGGGAAGGCAGGAGCCAGGGCAAAAGCCAGGGGACCGGGAGAGGAGCCATGACGGGGCAGAGCCAGGTGGGGACCAGATTTTGAAGTATTGTGCATGGGTCTCACTGATGAATCAGATGTGGAGAGGGTGTAGGCGGGAGGAGGCAGGGCCCATTGGGGGGCCTGGCAGTGGTTCAGCAGTTGGGATCCTGGGGACGTGGAGAGGGGCCTTGGCTGTAACCAGGAGCTAGTAGGTCACAAGGCAAGACCAGTAGTATGTGCTGAGTGAAAGGCCTTTCAGGGACATCAGCAAATGCTCCTTCCATGTAGGCTAAAATGCACGGCTCCCTCTCCCCAGAGGAAAGGCAACAGCACAGGGTTTTTTCTTCCCATGAGCAGAGACTGGATTCATCTCTCAGCATGAAGTAGGATAGTGTCACTTGACAAAGGCGATGTGGCCCCTGGAGGTGGCAAGCTGGGGTGTCTGGCCAAGTCCCTCCCAAAGGTTTGGAGATGGGGGGCTTGTGAGAACGGCTGCTGGGAAGGATGGAAGGTGTGAGCTTCTGGCATCTGCTGCTTCCCCTCCGGTCCTCAGAGACCTACCTGTTGTTCCTGGACCCAGCGAGATCCAACCACAAGGGAACTCATAATTTGGGGCAAGGACTAAGGGACAGAAGCAGGACAAGATGGCATTGCAGAGCTGGGCTCCAGCCCCTGGTGAGGAGGAGGGAGCAGGAGACTATGTACAGAACAGGAGACTCTATACATTCCAAGCTTGCCTTTCGGATGGGACCTGCAACTGACCCTGTAGATCTGATGTTCTCTTTTTCCCTTGTAGGGTTTATCTGGCTGGGCTAGGCCTCTGTAGCCAGCCTCAGCCAATTTCCACCTTCCTCAGAAGGTGTGCGCCATCTTCTGAACAATGGATGAGTGTTTGGGAGGAAAGTCCCAAGGGAAAAATGAATGGTACACACATGCACTGGTGACCAGGAGGAGGACTTTGCTCTCAATGATAATGGCTGGTCTCATCTGTCACCTCTTGATTTTCCCCAGAGGACTTGTGCTTTGTAGATGAGCAGAATGCTTATTAGCTGCGAGGTGTGAGGCATTGAGTTCTCCCTTTCCTGGTACACGACCATCACTGATCCTTGCTGGTCTCCTCCTCCACTTTCATCAATTATTCTCTTGTTTCCTCATTCCCTGTTGCCCTCCCTTCATGGACAGCCTTATTCTGCTCTGCTAATGGAGTTTTGTTTGTATATACCTCCAAATAGGTGTATTTTAATGTCTAGAGCTCATGGTTTCTCACTTATTTTCCACTCAGCACTGTGTGTTGTTTTTTGTTTTTTTGAGTTGGAATCTCACTCCGTTGCCCAGGCTGGAGTTCCATGGTACTATCATGGCTCGCCATAGCCTCAACCTCCTGGGCTCTGGTGATCCTTCTGCCTCAGCCTCCCAAGTAGTTGGGACTACAGGCATGTACCATCATACCTGGCTAATATTTTGCTTTTTTTTGTAAAGAGAGGGCCTTGTTATGTTTCCCAGGTTGATCTCAAACTCCTGGGCTCAAGTCATCTTCCCACCTTGGCCTCCCCAAGTGCTGGGATTATAGGCATGAGCCACCATGCCCAGCCTGTTTTTAAGACCTATCCACTTTGCAAGGTGTACATCAAATCCTTCACTTCTAATTGTTGCTAGGCTCCAAGGCATGATTCCCCCATTTTTTCAACCCATTTTCTTAAATTCTATTAGCCTGCCTCTAGCAACCCAGAGTATTGCTGAGATTTTTTTTCTGCACTGACTGGTTGGGATTCTCTCAGGACATGGAGGCTCATTTAGTAGAGATTTTATAGACATTTATGAGGTGCAGGTAGATGCTTCACCATTTTGCTCTTGAGTATTGAGTATCTGCTACAAACATACTGCAGTGTGCAGAGAAAGCAGAGGAGTGCAGTGGTCACATTGGTGGGGTCTGGATTCTGACTCTGCTGCCCCCTGGCTGTGTGACTTTTGCCAAAGTGACTTTGCCTCTCTGAGCCTCAGATTTTCCTTCTGTAAAGTGGAGATATTGATAGGAGTCATTTCATAACTTTGCCTGGGAGTGAAGTAAGATGATGCATAACGAGATTTGTGTAATAAAACTTGTTATACAGTACTCGGGAGCCTGGGTCCATAGAGGTTCACGCTCCCTTCATGTTCTACTGGACCTGCCCTCCATGTTGTGTGAGTGTGTGTATGTGTGTGTATGTGTATGTGTGTGTGTGTATGTGTGTGTGTGTGTGAGAGAATATATGATCGTGTGAGTGTGTTTGGATCTGTGTGAGAATATATGATCATGTGTGTGAGAGAATGTATGAGTGGTGTGTGTGAGAATGTGTGGATGTGTGTACATGAGTGTGTGTGTGAGAATGTGTGAGTGGTTTATGTGAGAATGTGTGTGTGTACATGCAAGTGTGTGACAATGTTTGAGAATGTGTGAGTGTATGTGTGGTGTGTAAGAATGTGAGAGTGTGTGCATGTGTGTGTGTGAGTGTGTTTGTGTGTGTGTGTGTGCACACTCAGCAGCAGCTCCCTGACTGAGGCCCAGACATTGCCCACCTTGCTCCTTGTGGAGAGACCATGCTCCCATCTGGGACCACCATGCTGACTCGTGGCCTCTGTCCACACTGGGGCCTGGGTTTCCATCTCAAACCCTGACGCTGCCTCTGGGAGTGGGCTGGCGGAAGCAGAAAGGCTCATTTTGGTCCCAAACATGCTCAGGGTATCAAATGCTACTGAGGCTGGAAGTGGAGTCCTCGAGTGAACAGCAAGACCCCCAGGGACACCCCTCCACCAGGCCTTGGGATGGAGGTGACTCCAGACCTGAAAACTCTCCCTCTGGTTGTCATGGCAGCAGGTCTGGGATGGGAGCCTTTTTCCCAATGGCCCCCATGAGGTTGTCTGTCATTCAGGTTAACATCAATGGTGCGGGCAGCCCTGGGTCTCCATAGCAGGGTGACCTCTGATGCCTGGGGGCCCCTACCTGCTTCCAATACTTTGCCACCCTCTTGCTAGAGTCTCTCCATTTGACTTCGACTCCAGCCATGCCCAACAGGCAGTTGTGTCCTAGAACGGCAGCTTCAGTCCAGGGACAAAATGACTCAGGGCCCACAGTGCTCCATGGCTTCTCTATGGAGTCACAAGGACCCGCCATGGGCTCCATCCTCACATGGGAAGGAGGCATGTTTATCATTCCCATTTTGCAGATGAGGACCTTGAGGCTGCAGAGTACAGGGAGGCCCCAGTTCCCCAAATTCAAACTGTCAGTAAAGGGTAGATTCGGGGACTCAAAGTCAGATCTTTTTGACACCAAAGTCAAATACTGAATTTTTATAGCAGCGAAATCACCTCTTAGAGGTTCTTCTCTATAAGATAGGTCAATAATCAATCACTGCTTTACTTATGCTTTGGAATTGTGAAGATAAAGCATCATACATATATAATATATATATATAATATATATATAATACACACACACATATGCATACAAATATACAGAGGGTGCCAAAAAATGTATACATATTTTAAGTATGACATTCACCCAAAAGATGGTGTTAATCAGATGAATGTTAGCATCACCATGTGACTGATAGGACAGTCAAAGAGAATGGTGGAAGCATGGTTGAGCAAATGTCATACTATACATTGTAATTTAATTCAACTTCAAAAAGTAATACATAGATACCATCTCTTAAAATGTGTATACATTTTTGATACCCCCTGTACATGTATATATGTGTGTATACGTACACGCACATATGTATATCTATATGTCTGCTGAAATTGATTCTCTAGTCTTTAACTCCTTCAGTCTTGGATCTGAAGCATGGATATCTTTCCAAGAAAGGATTGGAGGCCCTGAGCAGAGAAGGCAGTATGCGCTGTCATTTCAAGCACAGCTGGGTTGGAATTTCAGCTGAGTTACTTGCCAGCCTGTGTTCCTGGGCAAGTTACTTGACCTCTCTGGTCTCAGTTTACTTACCTGTAAGATGGATCTAATAATGGTATCTCCCTCCTAGAGTTGCTGTGAGGATTACACGAGTTAATATATATATGAAACACTCAGAACGCTGCCTGGAACTTGGCAAACTGTATACATGTTGGCTGTTTGTTATTTATAGAACTTAATTTTTTATTTAAATTACTTCTAGGTTCAATATTGTTTCACAATAACTTTTGGAGGCTTGGGTGGAATTACTGCTTCTATTTACAGGTGAAGGAGCTGAGTCCCTGAGGGAAAACAATTTCTCAAGATCACAAGGTGTGTTAGGGATGAGAACCAGGTATGGTCTTCAGGGCTGAGAAGGGCCTACCATGAGCCTCCAAAGCAGAATGGGTGCCCCAGGCCAATGGCTGGCACAGACAGGCTGGAGAAAAGCAATGGTGAACTCGGTGGCCTAAAGAGCTCGGGGGCCCCAGCATGTGAGACTGTGAGCACCTCCAGGTGGGTGCATGTGTTCGTGGCACCTGCTCCAAGCCACAGACCACCAGACCACCTGGCAGTACTTTCTTGGCAGAGGGCAGAAAGTTGAACCCCCTCCCAGCATCTTACCTCTGTCCCCGCACCTCATATGTGCCATCAGCAAACTTGTAGACTCTCTGTTCCTTAGTCTCATCCGTTGGTTGGTTCAAACCTGAGATGTGTGTGTGCCAGGCATGGGTGGCCCTTGTGATACCTGGCCGACTGGTGATACAGCACAGCACTTAGGATCTCAGCACTAAGAGCCAGACTCCTGGGGCTCCAATCTCCACTTTGCCCCTTGCTAGCTGAGCAGACTTGGCTGGTTACCAAGGCTCCCTGGGCCTCAGTTTCTTCCAACTGGGGGTGCTATTAATGATGAAGATATCCCATGGGGTTCTCTTAAAGATCAGCTGGGTTCCTATGGGCAGAGCTCTCAGGACATGGTCATTGCCATCACTATTTCTTAGCAGCCAGTACAAACTCTTCCTCAGATCCTTGGGTCTTCCAAACTTAGAAATGATCTTGAAGGTCTTTTTTTTTTTTTTTTGAGCTGGAGTTTCACTCTGTCACCCAGACTGGAGTGCAGTGGCCACTCCCGGCCACCACAGCCTTGACCTGCTGGGCTCCGGTGATCCTTCCGCCTCAGCCTTCCAAGTAGCCGGAACTACAGGCGCGTGCTACCATGCCCAGCTAATTTTTTTGATTTATTGTAGAGATGAGGTCTCGCCAAGTTGCCCAGGCAGGTCTCGAACCCACAGGCTCAAACAATCCACTCAACTTGGCCTCCCAAAGTTCTGGGATTACAGGCTGAGCCACCGAGCCTGGCTTTGAAGGTCTTTTACTTACACTAATGGGTTCCAAATCTCATCTGGCCTGTGAGGAAAGTCCACTGGCCTGGGTGAAAGGAGAAAAAAATGGGCATTTGCAGATGGGTAAAATGTTGCCAGCTGAGTTTTCCTAGGGAAAAAAAATTCTATCCTGACATTAGATCTTATTTAATGGTAAAATATATTCTTTGAAAAATGGAAGCATTGGCCATAGTTGATGGTAACTTCTTTTTTTCTATTTAGTGTCCTATTTAAAGTGTAAAAATGACAACAACAACAACAATGCAAGATGACAACCCTTAAATTTGGCAGGGAATTTCACTTGTCTGAGAAATTCAAATGTCTGGGTGCTAATTTTGTCCAATCGTTAACCTCAGAGGTTATAAAATTTTAGGGTGTGTATGAATCTCCTGGGGTATTTTTTGAAATGCAGATGCTCAAGGCCCATCCCTAGACATTCTGATTCAGAAGGTTCAGGCTCCTGTTAGTAAGCTGCGGGGTAAAAAGCTTCCAGAGTGATGCAGGAATGATTCAAGGGCCATTCTGGGAGGAGTGCAGATCCTCTTCATCAGTCCCAGGCTGAATGGACAGGCCCCTCCTCTACGTCATCCTTTCCATTGCTGACTTAGGTCTGATTCCTGTCATTCCTGATCGTTTTGCCTTCTGGAGCCAAATTGAAGAAATAATATTCCCAGGACAGAGATTGCATGAGGTTAAAAGTCCAAGTTTGTTTTTATTAAAGGGATAACTTGGAAGTGAATGTCCAATCTCCCTCTTGTCATTGGAGATCTCACTCAGCCCGTGTGCAATTGCTCATTCATTCATTCTGTAAACACATACTGACCATCTACTACCATGTAAGTCAGATGACCCCACATATAGCCTTCAATTTCCACATTTTCCTAATAAAATGATTAATCTGCCTCTCTCTGCCCCCACAAAATGTTTTTGCCTAATTTAAATGAATAACCTGTTGGGGATGTAGATGAAATGATCAAATGTCCATTTATAAACTTGATATTTGACACCGTGTGCACAAGAGCTGCTTTCATTATTTATTTTATTAGTTGTCTATGCCCCTCCTCCCTAGAATGTCAGCACCACCAGAACAGCACAATTTGATAGCTAATTGCCTTATACACATACTTAAAATCACAGGTTATATAAAATAATCTACAAAAGCTGGGTTTTTTTTTCACCACTGATACACACTAGGAAAACAATCAGACCAGAAAAGTAAGGAATGTTTCATAACTTTAGTAAACTCATCTTCTGCAAATACCTTTTGATGATGAATAGGAAAGGAAGAGATACCTCTTGTGGCTGCATGATGGTTGAAAAGTTTAGAATAAATTTACTTAAACTATTTTGTTATTCAAAGGAAAGCAAATTGAGAGAGAAGAGAGAATGCTTAACAGTATGAAAAACATTTTAACAACTTGGATAGAAAGTGATTTCCTGTTTTCTGGGGAATATATGGTTGGGGGGGTTCCTCATCTTCTATTTGGTCACTTACAGAATCTGTCAGGTACCATGCTCAGTGCTGGGATGTAGCCAGCCAATTTAAAACAATTTAAATTTGGCACCTTCCTGTGAGCAGGTAGATGATTATGCAAATGCATATGTAATTATAAATGGAGGCAAGGGTTCTAAACAGAATAACTCAGGTCTGTGAGAGCATGTCACAAAGATATCAGACCAAATCTGGGAGGGCTCCCCTAGGAGGTGATGTTTGACCTGAGAGCTGAAGAATGAATAGGAGTTAGCTAAGAGAAAAGAATAGTGTTCCTGGCAGTAGGAACAACATGTGCAAAGGCCCTGAGGTGACAGTCCAGGATCTGAAAGAAGGCCAGCATGGTGGGAACTCAGGGTCACGGGGAGCCCAGTGTGAGATGAGGTCACTGTGTGGCAATGTCTTTGTCCTAAGAGCAATGGGGTCTCACAAGTGGAAGGATGACCTGATATGATTCATATTTTGAAAAGGAGGCACAGAACTCGGGGAGACTTGACAAATATCTCAAACTGGTCCAGAAAGGGTTGCATTTATGGGCTGAGCCATCCATTGCCCTACCCCTCTTCATGGTGCTAGAAAGGAGGAGGGCTGTGCAACCCCCCCCCCCCACCAGAACAAGATTTTGTTCTTTTTGTTCTGCAAACAACCATGGGTGTGGGACCTCTTCCTGATAAGGAGTGGCTGGAGTGGAGGGAGGAGGTGTGATAGTGGCCCGTGTACTGGGAGTTAAGTTCTAGCTCTGTCTCCGTGTGACCTTGAGCAAGTTACTAAAGCTCTCTGCATCTTAGTTTCCTCAAATGGAAAATGAGGATAACAGTGATGCCTATCTTCTTGGGTTGTTTTGGAAATTCAACAAGTTGATGTATCACAGTTGCTAGGAAAAGGGCTTGGCACAGAGTGAGTGCTCAATAAATGCTAGTCAGTATTATTTTGAGGAGCTAGATGGAATCGCACAGCTTGGTCTTCTAGAAGGGGCCTGTTCATCTTATTCACCCTCTGCTGACTACCCACCTCCTTCAAGCCTTTCCTCCAATGCCTCCTTTCTCGGCAAGGCCTTTCCTATTCCCTTTATTTAAAATTGCCCTCCCTTCCTAGAGCCCCATCTCCTCCTTCTCTACTTGGCTTTCCTCCCTAGGACTGGGCACTGTGTGCACGAGATCTACTTTCTTTATTTATTTTGTCAGTTGTCTGTTTCTCTCCTCCTAGAAGTCAGCACCACCTGGATAATATGACTGTCTCATTTACCACTCTATCCCCAGTACGCTGTATTGCAGGGTGTCTGGTATGCAGTAGGTGCTCAATCAGTATTCGGCTGGCTGAGGGAACACTAACATTGTCAGCCTAGTGATCCTTGCTCTGATTTGAAACCTTACCTTCTCTCCAGAGGACTCTAGCTAACCTCACGGGTCATTAAACAGCAACAGCAGCAAAGGGGGAAAAAAAATCACTAAACCTTGGAAGAGATGGAGGATGGGCAGGGAAGGTGCAGAGGCTACGGGGATTTGGGTGATGGAAAGTGCAGGTCTTTTATAAAACCAGTGCCGCAGTCTGATCTTTTTAACCTGATTAATCACATTAAGCCTTTGTCAATATCAACATTACCTCAACCTGGGATGCAGCAGCTGGAGGAACAGCAGACTTATTCAATATTTAAGAAGACCTGCATTGCAGGCTGAGGTTTTGGGCCATGGTGGAAAAATGGGTGGCAGATGCTCAGGGGCATCTCTTAAGTGGAGGAGTACTTTTTTAAAAGAAGAAAAGCAAGAGAAGAAAAAACCGAAAAGCCATCAGCCTCTGCTGGCTTTCCCAGTTTCTGGTAGACATTGAGCAGCTCACCCCAGAGTTACTAGCTGTGATTCAGGACAAGACTGCATCACCTGCAGAAGGGAGACTGTGGACCAGAACATTTGGTCTCCTGGATTCCATTTTCTAGCGTTGTATAAAGCAGTGGTTCACTGAACGCAATCTACAGACCAGCGTTGCCTGGAACTTATCAGAAATGTACATTCTCAGGCTCTATCTGAAACTCGGGGTCTGGAAAGTGAGCAGTGATTTGTGGATTAAGGGGCCATCCAGGTGACTGTGATGCAGATTCAATTTTGAGGCACACCTGTGTGGAGGAAGGGTGAAATTGCAGGTAGGTGGTTCTCAGCAGGTATCCATGTCAGGACCCACCCCTGGAGTTTCTTCTTTAGTTGGTTTGGGTGGAGTCCTGGTATTGACACTTTAAAACTACCCCAGGTGATTCTAAGGCACAACCAGGATGTGACTCTTTGTTCACCGCCTGCGTGACTCCGGTGAGTTTTCTTACCTTTACAGGTCCTCAGTTTTGCACTCTAAAATGAACCCCAAACCTCCCACCCTACATGACTCACAGAGAATTTATGAAGCATAAGACAGATGCTGTTGTGAAATCTTTGGGGCGTGTTGTGTGCTGCGCCAGCGGGGGAGTTCTTGACGGCTTTCTGGGATGTACCAGTGTCTCTTGACTGTTCTTGACCATTTACTTCTGGTTGCTTGATCTGCTTCTTTGCATCACCTTGGAGAGTCAGGGCTTTTCCCCTTTGCTGCTGTTGCTACACTTTAGGTTAGAGTCTTCTGGAGAACGGGGTACATTTCTGAACAAGAGCAAGAATTCTTGTGTTGACATTGTTAGTGTTCCTTTACCCAACAAGTAATTCCTGAGCATACCTACTGCATGCCAGTTCCCCAGGTTACTATATGGGGATTTTGTGAAAGAGCTCTCAAGGCTGCTCAGTGTGGAGGTTATTGTGCTGGGGAGGAGAAAGGTTGGCACAGTGCCTAAGGCAGGAAAAACAAAGGGAGATGGGTAGAAATTTAAACCTTACAGGCTGTGGTTTGTCACAAGGACTTACAACTAGAATGATCAATATTCCAAAATGAGAGTTACCGTTATTGAACATTCACTATGGAACACTGTGCTGGGAGTCCTGCAAGCCTTGTTTTATCCCATCCTTGCCTCAGCCCTGGGAAGAAGGTACGATTTTAACCAGCATGTTCCAGACAAGGAAACAGGTGCCCAGAGGGGCCGAGGAACCTGCGCAAGTTCCAGGCTAGTGAGGGACAGAGCCAGGACTGGCCTCAGTGAAGTGTCTGGAGTTAGCCACTGCATGTCAAACAGGGGCCTGAGCTGAACATGGGGCGGCTTTCTAAGAAGGGCAACTCTTGAGGAGAGGCACTGAAGGTGTCTCCAAAGCACCAGGTGAGGTGACTCTGAACTTCCCCCTTTCCTCTCCTCCTCTTCTCAATCCTGAGCCTTTACGTGATGTCTCTCCTGATGGCTTCAGCTCTGCATGGTGAGAGCTTGGCTTTCCACTTCTATGGCTTTTATGTCCCCAGGCTCCTCAATGAGCAGGAACTAAGTGAGGAAGTCAGAAGGCTTATTGGGGATACTTCCATCTCCTTTCTTGATTTCTCAGATCCGAAACTAAGAAATCACTCTGCAAAGCCCCATTTCTTCTTTAAGAAAGAAACAACCTTCGTGGTTTCCTTTCCCCAAGAAAAAGCTGGAAATCAGGGCCAAGGGAACTCAAGTCTCACTTCCCTTGTCTTGGAAAGAGGGGACCCTTCCTACACCCCCAGATGCAGCCCCCCATCAGCGACCCGTTTATTGTAGAAACCAAGTCGGCAGCCTGGCTGGAAAGGAACCACGTGCGGCTCCCCCTGGCTCACCCTTAGCTTGCTGCAAGCCTCTTGCTGATGAGTGTGATCTGTGGATGCAAGAGACTGAAAATAGACTTAAAAACCCATTTGCCGCTTGAGCCTGCTTTGTTATCTGATCAGGCTCCAGAAGGGCTGTGTGCTCACAGGTCCCTGCAAGGCTTCTGTCCCCAGTAAACCCCTCCCATACTCAGTGTGTTCACTCTTGGTGGGTTTCCCTGCTGCTTTACCTCCTTCTGCCCCCACAGAGGGGATGGCAGAGGAGTGGGGTTGAAGTGTGCCTTTGGTTTCCTGCAGGAGAAACTGGCCTGGAAACAAGCCCTAAGGATGGACATTGCATGTCCCTGGTGCTTCTCCTCCAAAACTGCCTCTCTGCATCAATTATCTCATTATCTGCCCCTTGCCTCCACTGCATTCTGTAAAATAAAATAGAAAACAGACAGAACTACTAAGCATCTCTCCCACTTAATAATCCTCATTGTAAAAAAGAAAGTAAAAAGATAAAAATGCTTTCTGATGATTCTAGTACTTTATATGCATCTGTCTATAGTTGTATAATATTTATTATGTATATAATACATTGTATTTTATATATTTTATTTGTTTTATATATAATACATATCTATTTAATGTATATATACCACACATATATATAAGAGAGAGAGAGAGAAAGGGAGTCCGTTCTCGTTACTTGTGATAGTTATGTTTCACAAACGCTGAATTAGTGAATACAGGATTAGGTTCCTGCAAACCTCTGGTTGCAGTTTCATTAATTGATCATTATATAACCTTGTTTTGTGTGTGTTTCTGTTTAAAGACACCTCATTTAATATACTGTTGATTTTATTAACATTGAGCTCATGGTCAATAGCATTAGAACTTATGCCTGAACAAAGTGTGTCTAACACATTATTTTCTCTGTAAGGTACATCACAGCTGTCCTGCTTGTAGGACCATTAGACAGGACTTCAGCACTATGCTCGGGGGCCATTTTTAAACAGCAATATCACCCCAAGACCTCCACAAAAATGCAAAAAAATGTGGCTACTCTGTGAATGTCTGTAAATGACTGTGAAAATGTCACAAGTATTGACTTGGGGGTTACAAATAATTTTTAGCAAATAGACAAATTCACAAATTATGAAATCCACAAGTAACAAGTATTGACTGTGTATGTGTGTGTGTATCTGTATCCATGATGATTGGATTGATTGCAAGCCTCACCCACACCAGTTCAAGGGATACAAAGGATATTTATTTATTTGCTAATGTAACTGTAGAGTCCTCAATGTGGCCAAGGCGTGCCTGGATCCAGAGGCCCAACAATTACATTAGAACTGAGTTTCAGGCAGACTTTCTCCACCTGGTAGAACCCTGCCAAATCCAAGTTTGTGTCATCTCAGCTTTAGCTCAGTAGGAGAAAAAAAAAAAAAAAGAGCATCTCCATGCTAGGATTCCAACAAAAGTCTGAGAATTTAGTCTACTTGACTTGGATTGGGGAACTTATCCAACTCTGAGTCAATTATATGTAGTCAGAAGAGGGAAATACGCTGATTGGCAAGGCCAAGGTCCTGTGAGCACCTCTGGATCTGGGAGCTGAAGCCAGCCCCATCAGAGCACCATGGGCTGAGACGAGGATGGTTCCCTAAAAGAAAGCTGGGATGCTGATACCAGAAGGAAGAACAGATGTCCACTCCCCATACCTCCATGGAATTTTTAGTCTTGTGAAGGGCGATTTCTGTGAACTAGAGGGAGGTTAAGCCCTTAGCCTCTCAATCCCAAATGCATTAAAAATTCAGAGAAGAAAGGGCTGGTTGGAGAAGGCACTATGGGACAGGTGAGAGTTGAGCTAGGATTTGGGGGCTTAAATGGAAAAATAAACATTCCAGGGTGTGAAAAAAGGCTTCTTACCTCATTCTACACTATCTGGAAGCTTCTGTTGCAGGAATCTCAGGGAAAAAAGTATAAAAGTATAAGTCAAGTCATTCATGGTTGGTGGATCCCAACTTTTAGAAAGTATTAATTACTGATTCTCCCTCCCTCTCCCTCTCTCTTTCCCTTTGTATCTCTTATTTCTCTCTCCTGTCTTCCTCTTCCTCTCTCCTTCCCCCTCTTCCTCCTCCTCTCCTTCCCTTCTCCCCAATATATTCACTGTAACTGGGAAGAGGAGAACTGTGCATGTGCCACTGTCTATGGTGCTGAACCACAGCTCTGGCCTTCTGCTGATTTTTGCCCAAATTTCCTCAGGAACAAGACTCTAGCTTGCTGTTATTGTTTTCTGTCTTCATGAAAAATATGCCCTGTTGCCACACCCATGTGAATCAGGGTCCCAGCAGGAAACAGATGGCAACTCCAATCATGTAACTGGAGGAGAATTTTTTTAAATAGGGACAAAGGTGTGAGCAAGATTAAGGAAAATCAACCATGGGTAGTGACGCACCCTGGGACTGGCAAGAAAAGGGAGCCATTACCATCCCTAGGCCTGATGGGGGAGAAAAATACCATGGCCAGGACCAGGAGTGAGCTGGAGATGCAGGTGTAGGAGGGGGCCTTCTGACCATTGCCGATGGAGGCAGCCAGCCCCAGATGACATTGCAGAAAGGGATCCTTGTCCTCCTTCTCCTCCCTCTGTCCAGTCTCCCCCCATTGGCTGAATCCAAATGAAAGCCAGATGGCAAGGAAGCCAGTTGAGATGATACATGTAAGTCAATCTCCTGGGGATGAGAACAGGGAGCGCAGGGTGAGGAGCAGATACAGACAAGTAACCAGCAGATATGGCATGCTGTCCACATCTATTAGCTATGTGGCGTAACTAGCCACCCCCAAGTGAGCAGCTTAACACAACAACCATTCATTTGCCCACAATTCTGCAACTTGTGCTGGGAATAGTTTGTTGCTGTGTCTGCTGGTCTTGCCTGGGATCCCTTGTGTGGCTACCCTCATGGGGAATGAAGCTTGATAGTAGTACAAAGTGGTCTCACTCATATGGCTGATGATTTGCTGGGCCTGTTGGCTGGGGAGTTTTCCTCCACATGGCCCCTCTGGCAGGTTAGACTGAATTTCTAACATGGTGGTAGGTTTACTCCATGGGGCAAGTACCAGCAGGCAGGCACATATCAAGCCTCTGTTTGTTATATTAACTGACTTCCCACTGACCAAAGAAAGTCACTTGATGAGCCCAGAGTTAGTGTGGGAGAGACTAAAAATGTGTATCTCTTATTTCTCTCTCCTGTCTCCTGTCTTCCTCTTTCTCTCTCCTTCCCCCTCTCCCTCCTCCCCAATATAAAGCATGGTTGTTGGGGGCATCCATTGAACAGTTTACCTTGCTGCCTCAATGCAAATAGAATCATGTCTATGTTACCTATTTCTGCTGTTTGTTTCATATGCTTTTGACAGTCCAGGTAAGTTCCCAACTATTAGAATATGATTCTTGGAAAGCTGGGTGTTGAGTGTGTGTGTGTGTGTGTGTGTGTGTGTGTGTGTGTCCACATCTGTCCTCAATGCAACACAAATGCTTCACCTTTCAGAGTGAGCAGCTTTGATAAGAAGAGAAACTAGACTAGCTTCAGATGTAGTTTTGATGTAATGTCCCCTCAGACCCTCAGAAGACTGTTAGTCAGGGGATGGATGGTGACTTGCGTGGTGTAGCTTGAAGATATCGTGTGTGTGTGTGTGTGTGTGTGTGTGTGTGTGTATGTTTGTGTGTGTAGAGAGAGATAAATCTGACACCTGGGCTTCATGTACAGGCTCTGCCATTTGTTTAGCTGGACTTTGGATTCATGCCCAACCTCCCTGTGCCTCAGTTTCCTGGTGTGAAATGAGGCTATGATTGAGAATTAATTTAGACAACACCGAGCTAAGTACCAACTGACGTGTAAAGCACTTAGCCTCATGATTGGAATGGATGGATGGATTCATTAGGGGTTCAGTGAAGAAGCAGACAGAAGAGGAAGATGGTGGGGAATGACTTAGGGTCAAACATTCTGTGCTGGACTCCCAGCCCCACTACTTACTGGCTCTGATTCAATCTTGAGGACAGTCAATTAGCCTTTATAGACTTCTGTTTTTTTGTCTTGAAAATGGACTCAGTGGTAACTGTTTACAAACCTTATATGAGCCAATGTATAAAAATTGCTGAGTGTAGCCCCTGGCACAGTAGGTGATAAATACCTGCATCTGTAGTGAATCTAGCAGTCTCGATATCTGGAGATGACAACAAGGGTAAATTCATCCTCTGTATTTAATCATGTGCCAGGTGTGGTTCTAAGCACTTTACAAGTATTAACTCAGTTAGCATCCCCATAAGATAGACACTATCATCGCCTCTGTTTCTCATAGGAGGAAAGCAAGGCACAGAGATGTTAAGTAATAATCCTAACAACACAGGTGAGAAAATGGCAGAGCTGGGGTTTGAAGCCTGGCAGCTCAGCACCTCTCAGTCTCTGTACTCTTTTGCCTCCAGTGATGAGGCACATCCCACAACCCCACCTGGGTGATTGGGACGACCAAGGGCTTTGTAAATTGCAGAATTCTCCATCAATGATACTTGATGTTTTAATGGCTGTCTTCATGGGGGCAGGGAGAGAGGAGGAGGGACATTGTGGTCCATTCATGTTCTCTAGCCAACACCAGCAAGGTTTCATCTTTCTGTTTTTTTCCCCATCTGGCTCCTTGGAAGGAGAGGGGAATGGATGGAAGCAGGTCTTCAAGATCTATTATTCATGGGAACTAAGAGAAGCTCCTCGTCAGTTCTGAAGTGGTCTCAGACTGTCAGTGAAGGCTAGTGAGCTGGCCAAGTGTACACGTTCTGGGACTCCAAGTGTGGTCCTATCACATATTAGCTGTGTGACCTGGGAAGTCATAATCAGCTCTAGACCTGGAGGGGCCGGGAGAGAGCAGAAAGTAGATGCAGGAGAGAAAGGGTCATATATCTCCTCTTGTTCCTTCTGACAACTGTGAGCTTTAGCAGAGGGCCAGCAAGGGGATCTGGAGGGTAAATACCCCAGCCTCTCTCTCCTCCCTCGCTCTAGCCTCCTGCTAGTGCCTCCCTTTGGACAAAGTCAACCAGAAGCCAGAGAGTCAGGGAGCCTGCTGGTGCTCCCACATGGGTCAGCCTCCTGGGACTCAGAGCAGGGTGGAGGTGAATGGATCTAGGGAGTGGATAGTAATGGTTCAGCAAGGCTATCTTATTATCAAGTTGAACCACACGATGCTGCCACTATGCAACCATGTTTGTACTATAAAAATGGCAAATTAATATGTTTAACCCAATGGATAATAGAGCAGGGTGGTCAGGAGGCTCGTCTGTATGAGACCCAGATTTGAGTCACTGGATATTCCACCTGCCACCGGCATGACCTTGACACACTTGGGCTCAGTTTCCTTGTCTATAAAATGAGAGTGCTCTGTCTCCTGTCATTTGTGAAAATGTCCCTCAGATGAGAGGACCAGGACTGCTGCCCTTTTTAAGGGGAAAAATGCCCACCTTTCTCTCTGAGTATTTTGTTCCTGAGGCAGAGGAGGAAGCAGGGTGCTATTTGTGGTCTCTGTGGGATTTAGGGCTGCAGATAAGTCCACTCTAGCTGAGTTTTAATCAGAATGAATTTCATTGCAGCATAGGCCTGAGTGGCAGCCAGGGGCCATTAAGCTAAATGACTTGTTTTAATATGGAGACCTGTCTAATCCCATTTTCCTGTCAGGGGCCAGTGTGCCTGTGTGTGCATGCGTGTGCACAGAACCCAACCCTGAGCACTTCCTCTTCCCTCGCCATGATGTAGCTGGGCAGAGATATGCTGGCCCGAAGAGTGTTCTATTAACAGTGCCTGGTGTTTAGATTTATACACTCAGGGCTCAGAGAGACTCCATAACTCGGGAGAGGAAGGAAAATTCTGGGGTCCCTATCCAGCAGGATACAGTCTCCCCAGGAAGACCAACTCTGAACATGCTGCCCTGACACCAGTGGAAATCATGTACTGTATTTATTTCTGTGGATTCATTTCAAATGCTTGCCCTGTTGTGACTTGCTGGCTGTGTGTCTTCCAGTAAAGGAGTAACCTCTCTGGGTTTCAGTTTCCCAATCTGTAAACCTAGCTAATGAAAGATCCTGTTTTCTGGAATCATCATGAAGATCAGATGAGATGTAGCATGTGAAATATTTAGTGCAGTTCCTGGCCCATAGTAAGCCCAGGCAAGGAGCTTAGGTTAGGCTGTGCTGTGATTGCAAACAAATAACAAAATTTCAGATTTATTTCACACTCATGCTACCCGGATATGGCTGGTTAGCAGGGGGTGTCTGCTCTGAATCATCCCCACTCAGGGACCCAGACTGAGGGAGGCACCTAGGACAGGAAAAAGGGAATTTGCAAAGCACACACTGGTTTTAAAGTTTCCACTTGGAAACCTTCATTGGTCAAAACACACTGTGTGGACACTCCTAGCTTCCCCAGGGAGAGGACAAGGTAATCCTATCACTCAGTGGGGGGCCAGAAATATCATCAATGCCAAAGACATCCCAGCACTCCACAAATGACTGTTGCTTTAGAATTGTTATGTTATTTTA
Organism: Tarsius wallacei; assembly: GCA_963574415.1. NCBI lineage: Eukaryota > Metazoa > Chordata > Mammalia > Primates > Tarsiidae > Tarsius > Tarsius wallacei. Next base: position 25,204 of record CAUYQG010084171.1, read on the forward strand.
TATAATTATGCATTATTATATTTTATATTATATTTAGAATTATTATATTATTTTAGTATCAGTGTATTGCTATTGTTGTTGCTATTTTCATTATTCTCCATGTACTTATTCTAGTTTCAGAAAGCCTGAAACATTTCTTTCTAGTGCTGAGACTGGGCTTCCATCTCTTAGGAAAACATAACTGAGATTATTATAATATTAAGAATAATAAATTAATGATGACTTCCACTTGACAACGGGGTGTTTTGTGCTAGGCTGAGAACCTTACATGCATTATCTCATTTAATCCTCACAATATCATTTTGAGATGGGTCCTGGTTTTGGCCCCACTCTACAGATGAGAAAACTGAGGTGTAGTAAGGTGAGTAAACTTGCCCAAGGTGACCTGGCTTGTGTATGGCAGAATGGGCTTGGACCCCACACCCATATCCTTGGTCACCTGGGGTCTGGTTGCCTTGCTGAGCTGTCTGCAAAGAGCATGGGGTCTCAGGCTCTGGGATTGTCTGAATAGAGACACTATGCATTGTCGTGTTGACCCACAGAAGCAGAGGTATCATTGGACACCACTTTCTCTTCTCAGTCCTGTTTCCCCTTTCTCCCTGTTTTCCATCCACCCAGCCTCCATCTCCATGAATCTTTCCATTTTTTAAACATTTTTGTGTCCATTGCAGCCTCAGAAACATCATTCCCTCAGTTCCCCTCATCCATTCCTCCATCTTTTATGTCTCACACACGCCAGCTCAGCCTTCAAGGTTCAGCCCAAATTGTCCCTTCTCTGGGAAGACATCCCCACCCCCACTCCAGGCAGAATTAATCCCACAATCTGCCAACTGCCATGGCATTTTGTACATTAATAAAATCTAAACCTTTTCTAGAAACACAGAGACACACACCCCACATACTCAGCCTTTTTAGGGGAGGGAAGAAATTAGTCTTTGTTTTTAATTAATGCCAGCTCTCTCATCCTGACTTTTAGTACTGCTGCCTCATTTGTCTTATTAAGTACTTAGTTTTGCTTTTAATTAGTGTTGTTTATTGTCACTGAATTTTAATTATCAGTGCAAGGTCTCAGCAGGCTGTGGTGAGGATGCTTTAGAAATGTTTCCTGTACTCCCAGGAGCTTGGCTGGCGGAGCCTGTAAGGTGGGGGATGGGGAGGCCCAAGGGGAGGCTGGAGGCTGGTGTCAGCCAATTCTGGTTGCTTTGGAGATCTCTGTTTGCTCCAAGGTAGCTTGGTCTCACATTGAAGGCACACAGAGAGAACTCAGGAGGGTTGCAATGGCAGAAATTCAATTCAAATTTGACTTCTCAATTTGAAAAGAACAACAAAAAAAGGTGGGGGGCAGAACACATTGGCTCATGGTAGCTGAAAAGGCCATAATAGATTCAGGCATGACTGGATCCAGTATTCCAACAGCATCATTAGGAATCTGTCTCTCTCCATCTCCCAGCTCTGCTTTTATCCTTTGGCAGGCTTTTCCTGTGTGGTAGCAAAAGTGATCAGTGGTAGCTACAGACTTCTGTTCTACCAGCTTAGCAACCCCAATGAAAAGAGGATGCTTCTACCCACATAATTTCAGCAAAAGTTTTAGGGCAAGCTTTCATTGGCCCAGATTGAGTCATGTGCCTATCCTTGAGCCAATCACAGCAGCTTAAGGAGTGTAATACACTGATTGGCCCACCTCTAGGGACCAGGTTTGAGTGAACCCCATCTGAGCCACACAGATTTATATTGAGGGGAGAATGGTTTTTCAAAAGAAAATTGGAGTGCTCTTACCCCAAAAAGGTTGTCCAGATAAATGTTGGCCAGGCAAAAACAAAAGATGTCTATCCCAGATATCCATTGCAGTGTCTCACTCAGGCCTAAGCAGACCCTTAGGATTTAGATCTTTGTTCCCTTTATAGCCCTACCCTCAAGTGACATTAACAGTGTCCTCCCTGACTGACACTTGGGAAGCATTTTAGATGACAGGATCCCTTCACATGTATTAACGGAGCAGCTCTTCCAAACAACCCTGCAAGGCAGGCATGACAAGGAGAGAGATTTTCATACCCTCATTTTATAGATGCAAAACTTGCCAGAGTCACACAGAGAATGGAGAGAGAAGCTAGAACTGGATCCCAGGACTCTAGGTCTGAGGCCATCACAATAAGCTACTCTGTCAGTCAATTTTTGCTGCATAACAAACCACACCACAGATCAGTGGCTTAGATCAACCACCATTTATTTTTCTCATGACTCTTGAGATTGGCAGTTGGGTTGGGTTTAGTTGGGTGGTTCTTCTGGTCTAGGCAAGACTTGAGTGATCTTGGCTGTAGACAGCGTATATGTTGGCTGAGCAGCCTTAGTAGCTAGGACAACTGTGGCTTCCTGCCACGTGATATCTCATCCTGTAGCAGGCTACTCTGGCTTCTCATATGGTGACTGCGGGGTCTCAAAAGCAGCAAAAGAGGTCAAGCTCTAAAGGGCTAGTATTGCCAAGCCTCTGAATGCATTTTCTACATTTCTACACATTTTCTACTGTTCCATGGACCACAGAAGGTCTCAGGGCTAATTTGAACTTAGAAGGCAGAAAAATAGATTTCTATCTCAGGGTGGGAGGAGCTGAAAGGGGCAGGGAAGAGCTAAGTAGGAATACGGGACATAGGGCTCCCCATCCCCATCAGTTCATCCCATCTGCAGTGAACTTACCTCCTTCTGAGCTTGGGGAGAGAGAGTGGGTCAGATGCCCCTTGAGGGAGCAGTGCAGACGGAGAGAGTTTGGAGCACCGTGGCAAGCTGTGGGGGCATTTAGCACTCTTCAAGTCACATCATGCAAATTATGGTCAATTTCTGCTGCTGAAGAGAAAGAATACTGTTCGATGATGATGGTGATGATGATAATAGTGATAATAATTAACACTTATTGGGCACATACTATGTTCCAAGCATCACACTAACTGTCTTACCCACATCTTCAAACCTTATTTTTCACAACGGTGCTAGAGAAAGTATAGGAGATTACAGTGATTAAGCATGCACTAGCCTGGGCAATAAGATGAGACCCTGTCACTACAAATAATAATAATAATAACTTTTTTTTGAGACAGGGTCTTACTTTGTTGCCCTGGTTGGTGTGTAGTGGTATGGTCTTGACTCACTGCAGCCTCAGTCTCCTGGGCTCAGATGATTCTCCTACCTCAGTCCCCTGAGTAGCTGGGACTATAGGCACATGCCACCATACCTGGTTAATTTTTGTATGTGTGGGTTTTTAGTTGTTGTTGTTTGTTTGTTTGTTTGTTTTATAGAAATGTGGTCTCACTATGTTGTTCAGGCTGGTCTTGAACTCCTGGGCTCAAGTGATTCTCCCACCTTAGCCTTCCAAAGTGTTGGGATTACAGGCATGAGCCACTGCACTTGGTCAAAAAAAATTTTTCTTTAAAGTTAGGTTGGGCCAGGCACAGTGGCTCAAGTCTGTAATCCCAGACTTTGGGAGGCCGAGGCGAGAGGATTGCCTGAGTTCAGGGGTTTGAGATCAGCCTGGGCAACTTGGTGAGACCTCGTCTCTACAATAAATCAAAAAACTAGCCGGGCGTGGTGGTGCATGCCTGTAGTTCCAGCTACCTGGAAGGCTGAAGCGGAAGGATCACCTGAGCCCAGCTGATTGAGGCTGCGGCAGCTGTGTGTATGTCACTGCCCCTGAGTCTGGGCAACAGAGTGAGACTCCAACTCAAAACAAAAAGAAAAGTTAGCTTGGTGTGGTGGCTTATGTCTCTAGTTCCAGCTGCTTGGGAGGCTGAGGCAGGTGTCTTGCTTGAGCCCAGGAGTTTGAGGCTGCAGTAAACTGTGATTACACCACTGCACTCCAGCTCATGTGACAGAGCAAGACCTTGTCCCCCCCAGAACAAAAGAAAAAGTATGCAGTGTCTGGCATCAGATCTTGTAGATACAAATCCCAGCTCTGCCAATCACTAGCTGGATACATAAGTCACTTAAAATTCTAAGCCTCAGCATTCCCATTTGCAAAATGACAATAATACTTGTACCTGCTTTAATGATGTTTGGGAGCATTAGATGAGCTCATTTATGGCCAGTGGCTAGCCCAGGGCCAGACACATCCTAAGCAGCCATTGTGATGAGGCAGGTAATTTTGGGAGGGCCAGCCTCACTTCAGCCATGAGGAACCAGGCCCACAGACACCAAGTATCTGCCCACGACCACGCAGCTTGTAAGTGGCAGAACGATGGGGGGTGAGCTCCATGCCTGCCTTAAAACCCAGAAAATAAGGACTGTCCCCTGGGATTAGCTGAAGGCTCATGGCAGAAGCCATCTGTTCTTGCTTTATGGCAACAAGAGACTATAGGGAGGTTACAGTGAGTTTTCTTTGTTTCAAGGCCAGGAGCACAAAGTTGACTTTGCCTCCGGCACCTCTCAGGACTGTCTCTGTCCTTGTCTCTGATGGCAACCAACTCAGCATGGAAGGAGTCAAGCCCTTGTCACTCCAGCCATGGCCAGGGGGAGGCAGGGGCTGTCCAAGCTGGCTCTAAGAACAAGGAGGAGCTGACAGCAGCCTGCATCATCTGGATGTCACTGGATGGGCTGAGCTCTGAGAGGAGGCAGGAATGGCCAGGTGGGAACGGGGTGGGGGACACTCAGCTCTTTCCATTATGGCAGGCAGTGGGAGATTGCACTCTTTCTCTTTACTGTCCCAAATGTCCCTGTCCTGGCGAGGGTGTGTAGAAATCCTTCGAACCTGGTGAGGAGTCACAGCTAGATGCATGTTTGAGACAGAATAGAATATATTCAGCTTGGTTGTGGCTCAGAGCCTTTCTGTGTCTCTTGTATCACTCAGACTGGAAGCCTACATGGTTCTGACACTGACATCCCCCACTACCACTCTGATCTCATCTCCCCACCAGCCACTCTGCCTTCCTTGCTGGTTCTCCAACGTACCAAGCACACACCCACCCCAGGGCCTTTGCACTTGCGTTTTCTTCTGCCTGAAATGCTCTGTTCTAGATAGACATATGGCTCTGTCCATTAACTCCTTCAGGTCTTTGCTCAAATATCCTCAATCTGGGATTCTCCCTTTGACCACCCATTTAAAATCAAACTTTCTTCCCAGTTCCCAATCCCCCTTCCCTGTTTTGTTTTTCTCTAAAGCTCTCATCAGCAGCCAATGAGTTTTACACTTGCCTTGTTTGCTTATGGTCTGCCTTCCCCAGTACAAGGCAAGCTCTCTGAGGGCAACATTGTTTTCATCTTTGTTTTAATGCTGTGTCAATGTCTGGCACATAGTGATGGTAGATGTTCTATGTATATTTCTTGATTCTTCCAATTTCCCAAGAGAAGCTGGCATTTTAAACTACATCCTGTGCTTTTAAGAGATTGACTTAATTTCACTTTTTAAAAAAATTCTGCATGGGCCAAACAGAACCTGTGTTCGCTTGGATTCTGTTCATGAACACGCCCCTTCCCCCACTGGAGGCCCTTTGTGAAAGTGCGTCTTCCACCCTGTCGGAGAGCCAGAGTGAGTTTTTCCAGATGCCTAATTGAGCAGTGATGGGCTGGACTCAGGGGAAAGCGGGGAGGACCAGGAGGGAAGACGGAGAGATGGAGCTGCTGGGCACTGTCCAAGCCGGTGCCTGCAGGTTCTGCTGCAGAGTATCTGGTTCAGTCCAACACTGTTGGGGCAGGGAGGCTGCTGCGGCATTGAACTCCAAGTGGACAGCCGCAGTGCCTGCTGGTTCCCCGCGGTGCCCTGAAGTGCTGCATAAAGTCCCTGCCAGCCAAACTCAGCACGTTCAGATACCTGCTGTGGCAGCTTAGAAGCGAAATGGCCTTTGAGATGTTCTTTCCATTCAACTACAGCTGGCAGAAGACCTTGGAGATTCTGGGGGCTAGAACCCACGTTCCTTAGCAAACACTGCAAAAGAGAGTCAGGGGAGAAGGCGGCAGAACAGATTGGGAAGGGGAGGGCCCCAGAATCTGGCTTAGCTGGGGTTAGGACAGGGCCTTCATGGCTGCCCAGAGGCAGGGTGGTGCAGGAGTTAGCAGCAGACTGTGGAGGAAGGCCTGGCTCTGTCACTTACATGGAGTCTATTGAGTGTCCACTGCATTCACTGAGCCCTATAACTTGTGTGAAGGTTTATTGAGCACCTACTGTATGCCATACCCAGGACTGGTTACACAGTGAAAATGTGAGCCCCTTGTTAAAAAATGATGAAGAATTCCAAGACAATGACAGTGGAACATTGAGCCAAGGTTAGGGCCCTTCTGAGCACAAGGTCCTCTACTTGTGGAATCCTGCTCAGATGCCTGGGTCGCTGGCCCACAAAGCAGGTCCTGAAGGGGCCGCTGGTGAACAAATGCAGCCCCAGGCTCTGCACTCATGGATCTTACAGAATAGGTGGAGAGACAAACAGCAAATGAAGGAGGAGAGGTCGATGAGAAGGAGGAGGAGGAATGGAGAAAGAGGAAGAGGAAGAAGAACTGTAAATCATGATAAGTATTATAATGGAAATAAACTGGGTGAGAGTAAGTAATGAAGTGACTTAGATGGTGTAGTCAGGGGAGGCTTCTTGGAGGAAGTGACATTTGAGCTGAGAGCCATATAAGAGTGGAAGGAATATGCTGTCATGGCAACAGAGGCAATGGCCTGGAGGCTGCAAAGGGCAGTATGACTGTAGCATGGTCAGACACATGAAAAGCAGTAGGAGGGGGCTCATGGCTGGTCTTAGAACTTGTAGAGAGAATCTTAAATCTTATCATCTGTGCAACAGGCAGCCACTGAAGCACTTTACAAGAGGGGAGACTCCCCGCAGAAAACTGAAATAATCTTCTGGAGGGCGGACTCCTTGTAGTACCGGCTTCCCCTGCTAGATAGGTGTCCTAGTGACCCATTGGCATCAGTGTACCAGTGAGTGTTGTTGTAAGAGGTCTCAGTTTCAGTGAATTTTTTTTGGAGATTCTTTCAATGCGTTTGCCCATTTCATGATGGGTGATTTACTAGCACAACTGCCCACACCATGCTGAGTGTCCAGCTATTTTGGATCAAAAATAGCATGACCTCCATTCCATGCCCCAGCCTCACCCAATCTTGCCCCAAGTGACCTTTTTGTTTGTTTGTTTCCCCCGATGAAAAAATTCTTTGAAGGGAAGCGTTTTGCCGATGTGGAAGAGGTGAAACAACAAACGGCAGAAGCACTAAAAGGCATCAAAATGGATGAGTTCAAAAACTGTTTTGGACAATGAAAAAAGCATCTTGATAGGTGTATTGCATCAAACAGAGAGTACTTTGAAGGTGACTAAAGCTTGAGCATGTAAGAATAAATACATAATTTTTAATATATAAGTTATGCTTATTGGGGTCCTCCTTGTATTATTTTAAAACTATATTTTGTAAAAATAAAAAGTCCACTTATTTTATTTTATTTCGATAGCTCTAGAGGGCGCAAATAGTTTTTAGTTACATGGATGCATTGTATAGTGGCAAAGAAGTCTGGGTTTTAAGTGTACCCACCACCACTATCCATGCACATTGTACCCAATAGGTGATTTGACTCCCTCTACCCCTTCCCCTCTCTGCCTTCTGAGTCTCCAATGTCCATTATATCATGGATATGATGGTATAATGCAGATCCTTATTTTAGCACCCACTTATAAGTGAGAACAGGCAGTATTTGGTTTTCTATTCCTGAGTAAGTTCACTTAGGATGAGGTTCTCCAATTCCATCCAAGTTGCTGCCAAAGACATTATTTCATTCTTTTTGATAGCTGAATAGTATTCCATTTATTTTTGAGTAGGTGATATATCCACAGTGTTGCAGGTACAAGGAAGTGCTGGAAGTCCCCCTTCCCACCTCGACCCCAGGCCCCAGGTTCCCTTCCCAGAGGCAAGTCATGTGCCATGTGGTCAGTTTCTTTGGAGCTTGTTGCAGAGATTTGTTATGGAATTGACCAAAGAGCACATGCACACACTCTCCCTTGAGCATGCAGATAGTGGTGTTCTGCCACTGTCCTATGCTTTGGTCTTTTCACTGGACAGTTTACCCTTGTGATCAACTCACGTCAGTCCTAAGAGTGTCTGTCTTCCTTACAGCTGGGTGATGCTCCACCCAATACATGTGCCATCGTCCAGCTAATTAGTGCTTGTTATCTGACAAGTAAGTTGTTTCACAGAAGGAATTTAAGTAGAACCTTGGGAAGTCCACTTGAACTCTCTGGGACTCAGTTATCCCTTCTATAAAATGGAACAAGAAGAGCACTTACCTCTTAAGGCTGAGGATCGAATGAGATGAGACTTGAAAGGCGCTTAGCATGTAGTACGCCCTTGATCTTTGAACACTAAGTTGTTGTTGTTGCTTTTGTTACTGCAAGTAGATATTCCTTAGAGCTTGTACCAGGAATGCAGTCTTTACCTAGCTGAGGAAAAAGAGCTGGCGTCTCTGGCTTCCGGGAGAGGAAGTCATTTTATGCCTTCTGAAGTTGCAGCTGCAGGACTGGACATAAGCCACTGCCCTGGCAGGCAATCTTTCAGTCACTTGGCAGGGGATTGAATGGGCAGGTGTCTGCTCAATTCTAAGGCTGAAAGGTAGAAGTGCAGCCAGGGACCAGAGGATTGGGACAGTCACTAGGATGAGACTGTCACCACTCCCCCAGACACTCGTCAGAACTCAACAATTCAAAGTCCAGGTGGAATGAACAGATGTGAACAGAGTGATAAGTAAGTGCACTGGAGTCAGAATTCAAAGTCCAGCTCTGCTACTCAGTAGCTATATGACTTTGAGCAGGTAGCTTAACCACTCTGAGCCTGAGTTTTCTTATCTATACAATGGGAATAATACTACCTACCTTGGAGTAGGATTGCAAGGATTAAAGCAAATAATGTAGGTGAGGGATTTGGCACATGGTAGGTGCTCAAGAAATGTCAGTCATTGTTGAGTCAATTCTAAGAGCAATAGGAAAAGGGAAAATAATTTTGCAAGTACTTGCTGTGTGCTAGGAAGTGTATTCGGTGCTTCTACTCATCACTCAGTGACGTCAAGCTTCTGTAGGGGTCCTAGGGCTGGAAACCTGTACTATTTGTATGACACATGCATCTGGACTTTTGTTTCCATGGTCGATTTCCCTCTGCTGGTTTTCCCTGGGCCTCAGGCCTCCTGTTATGATGATGATGGTTTCTCTGGAGTGGGTGATGGGAAAGGGGGCGTGGCCTGAAACTGTCAGAGACTCACCATTAGGCTTTCTCCATTTTTGTTGATTCACCCTCAAACCTGAGATCTTGGCTGGCTTCATGGAGCATTGTCTGCAGGCAGATAGGAGAACACCTGAGAGTCACACCGTGTCCAATTAAAAAGTGGCTAAGTGACTGCCAGGGGTGACGTCACGAGCTCGTGGATGGAAACCACGCTTTCCTGAGATGTTCCCATCTACTCCCATGTGAGGTCATGCTGAGGTGGGCGTTCTTGTGCCATTGATGGACTCCATGGCTGCCTGAGGAAGAGCCTGCCAGGAACTGAGGAAAGTAGGCCAGGGCAGTGGAGGCTGCTGGGTGAGGTGTGTCCTCCACTGAAATCTGGCCTCAGCCCACTCCATGGGGAGCTCTGGAGTGTGATGGTGCCACAGAGCCATCCCACCTTGAGACAGGGGGCTGGGCTTTTCTACTCTCCCAAAAGCTAAGGGCTCCTCCCACCCGCATGCCCCCCATCCCAGGGCTGCCCGTGGACACATGGCCTCTTCTCCCTGGGCCTGTTTCTCCAGTTGTTCAAATAAGCTTGATTGCTCAAACATTTTTCTTTCTTGGTCCAGGCCTGGTAGACCAGGGTGAACACTGGACAAGGAGTCCAATCCTGGGATGTTAAGTGTACTGAGAGCCCTGAGTGGCCAAGTTGAAATAACTAGGGCTCTCTAGGGTGGCTTCTGGCTTGGCAGGATGGAGCTGGGTGGTTTCTACTGGGTGGCCAGCCAGTGAGTTTGGACTTTGCAGGTGGAATTTTAGTGGGAAGCCCACTCCTGGCATCGGGACTGAATGCAGGAGGGGGTGGGCAGGCCAAGCTCTGCCCTGAGAGCAACAGAATTTTTAGGTGAGTCTTCCTGGGAGATGATCACTGTCTCCTTGCCCTGCCCCGCCTTCTTCTCAGGGTATCCAAGGGCTGTGGTTCCTCTCTGCTGCGAAGCGGGAGGCCAGGCGTCTGGTGCAGGCCCAGCTGTCCAGACCAACCAATTCATCACCCGGGATTGAGGCTCTCTCAGCCCAGCAGGGACCAGGGGACCCGAGGGGGTTCCAGGGAGGCCAGCTCAGCTCTGGGCAAAGGCAATAATGAGACATTAAAGTTCTTTTTCAGTAAATTTGCTTCACAACAGGAACTGTCTCTCCTTTCTGTTTTGAAGTGGGAACAACGAAATGGTCATATTAATCTGGGAAGATTGTGTTAACTGCAGATTATGTTAACTGCATGGGAACAGATCAAATAGTTCTTCTAAAGGGACCCTCTCTGTAGCGTGTCCAGCCAGCCCTCTCCCCCCACCCCCCTGGTTTCCCCCACACACAGATGGAACAGTTCCGAAGGCTGCAGGGCAGGAAAGAGGGTTCACTCCATGTTCGCCTCCCAAGTGCTCATCTGTTCAGAGAAGACCACGTTACAAAAAAGACCTGCAGGCAAATACAGATCCCTAGACATGCTGGTCACTTTCTGTTTGTTTTTAAATCATTAGTGTAATCTCTGTGGTCTCTTCCTTTTCCTCTTAGGGAGACCTTGGGAGGGCTGGGACGGGTTCAGAGAGAACACAAGCCTGGCTGAGCTGGACTGACTTGGGACTGAGACTCACCCACGCATCTGGAGCTGTGTTGAGGACCTTCTAGGAGCCTGACACATTGCTGGGGGCCGGAAGTTAAGCATCAGACAAAACAGAGAAAGTGCTGGGAGGGGCTTACATGTTGGCAGGGAGATTCAAGCCCCAAGCAAACACACATATAAAAAGAAACAAATTATTTTCCATTTGGTCAGGGAGGCGAGCTATGAAGAAACATACATCTGAGTAAAAGAGAGAGGAGTGGAGGAGATGGGGGAGGCGCCGTTTTAAACTGGGCGGTCAGGAAGGCGTCTCAGAGGAGGTGGTATTGTGAACAAAGCTAACCAAGGGGAGAGAGTGAGCTGAGCAGGCAGCTGCAGGAAGGGTTCCAGGCAGAGGGAAGAGTGTCCAAGGAACAGCAGGAAGGGCTGAGGGGCTGAAGAGGAGGGCGTGAGAAGGGGGAGGGGGAGAGAAAAGAAGGATGGCATAGGGCACCAAGCTGTGCTGAGGGGGTTAGATTTGAGTCTAGGAGCCATGGGGAGTCGTGAACAACTCTTGAGCAAAAAAGTGACATAAACGGACTTGCTTTTTGGTGAGGGAATGAGGGGAAGGACAAAAAGTGCACACATCTGAAGTGTTTAGCCTGGTGGCTTTTGCAGATATCTACACCTGGTAAGTGATCACCCAGATCAAGATATAGGGCGCCTCCAACCCACAGAGGTTCTCCTGTCCCTTCCCTATCAGTGCTCTCCCCAGAGTTAGTGATGGATTTGCTCTGATTTCTGTCGTGTCAAATAGCTCTACCTGTTCTTAACTTTCACGGCAGTTGTCCCATAGTGTATCCACTTTTGGCCCTGGCTTCTTTCACTAAACACAGTGTCTGTGGCTTTGTCCATGTGTTATGTGCAGGATGTCAGGAGCTTGTCTTTCACCACTTACCCACACCCCAAGGTACGAATAAACCACAATTGATTTATCGTGTCTTCTGTGGATGGGCATTTGGATTGTTTCCAGCTTTTAGCTACTATAAATCTGCCGTGAACATTCTTGTACAAGAGCACTTCTATTAAGCCTGGTGCAGTTGCTCAGGCCTATAGTCCCAGCCCTTTGGGAGGCCAAAGTAGAAGGATCGCTTGAGGCTGGAAGTTTGAGACCAGCCTGGGCAGCATAGCAGGACCCTGTCAAGAAAGAAAGGAAGAAAGAAAAGAAAATTAGCTGGGTGTGATGGCACACAGCTGTCATCCCAGCTACTCAGAAAACTGAGATGGGAGGATCACTTGAGCCTAGGAGGTTGAGGTTATAGTGAGCCATGATTGTGCCACTGTGCTCCAGCCTGGGCAACAGAGAAAAGAAAGAAAGAGTAATTTAATATAAGCACTTTGTTCAAGAGTTTTTAACAGCACTTTTTTCTTAGGTAGAATTTCTGGACCATAGGGAAGATAAATGTTTAGCTTTAACAGATACTGCCAAACCATTTTCCAAAGTGATGGTACTATTTCCCCCCCAATCTTATTAAGATATAACTTGCATAGAATATAATTCACCCATTTAAAATGGACAATTCAGTGGATTTTAGTATATTCAGAGTTGTACATTCATCACCATAATCAACTATAGAATATTTTTATCACCCCCTCAAAGAAACTCCATCCCCCTGTCTCCTGCTAATCTACTTTTTGTCTCTTAGAGAATTCCCTGTTCTGCACACTTCCTATAAGTTGTGTGTGCCTTCTTTAGCACACTTGAACTTTGCAAGGTTCACCCAGGTTGCGGTGTGTGTCAGCACTTCATTCCTTTTTGTTTTTTTTTAACTAAGGTCTCACTCTTTGTTGCCCAGGCTGGAGTGCAGTGGCATGCTCATGGACACCACAACCTCGACCTGCTGGGCTCAGGCGGTCCTTCTGCCTCAGCCTTCTAAGTAGCTGGAACTACAGACGCATGCTACCATGCCTAGCTCATTTTTGTGATTTGTTGTAGAGATGAGGCCTTACCAGGTTGCCCTGGCTGGTCTTGAACCCCTGGGCTCAAGCAATCCTCTTGTCTCGGCCTCCCAAAGTGCTGGGATTACAGACTGAGTCACTGCACCTGGCCACTTCATTCCTTTTGATGGTTAAATAACTGCATTGCGTGGCTGTACCACATTTTGTTTACCCATTCAGCAGTTAGCAAATATTAGGCTATCTCTACTTTATAGTTATTGTGAATAATGAGTGAAGTGGGGCAAGGAGACCAAGGAGAAGGTTACTGCCACAAGTAAGGCAGGGATGGTAGCATTTTGGTCAGCATAGTAGCAAGGCAGGCTGACAGCAGTGGGCAGGTTCTAAATCTATGTGAGAGTTCAAGCCAATAGGGTTTTCTGATGGCTTAGATGTAGAGTATTTTTTTTAAAAAAGGCCAGGGATGGCCAAGTGTGGTGGCTCACACTTATATTCCCAGCACTTTGGAATGTCAAGGCAGGAGGATTGCTTGAACCCAGGAGTTTGAGACCAGCCTGGACAACATAGCGAGGCCTCATCTCTACAAAAAACTAAAAAATTAGCTGGGCGTGGTGGTACGTTTCTGGGACTCCAGATATTCAGGAGGCTAAGGCAGGAGGATTACCTGAGCCCAGGAGGTTGAGGCTGTGGTGAGCCATGATTGTACCACTGCACTCCAGCCTGGGTGACAAAGTGAGAATGACATCCCGAGTCAAAAAACAAAACAAAGCCAGGGATGACTCATAAGCCAGATGACATGCTCTGGATTCGAGTTGGGACCTCCGGCTCATGCCCTGTGAATGTGCAATTGGCGTTGGCTTAGGCTCAAGGGAGGAAGCTCTCTGCTTGGGTCCATTTCTTGCCAGAGGGAAGCTGTGACTTTCAGCAAAACACTTTCCTTCTGAGGCCTGAGGTTCCCCATCGGGAAAATGGGGACTCTAGACAAAGGTCCCTTTCTCCTCTGTATCCCCCAGCATGCGTGGCCTAGAGCAAGAGTGGCTGGTAGATGGTGACACTCTTTCTGGGTTGATGTTTTCCAGGAGATCTTGCCGTCACCATGACTGACACCGTGCTCAGCAGCAGTTCTAACCGCTGGATGTACACCAATGACCAGCCCCTTCAATCCAGGTAAGTTGCTCGGGCTTCCTGGAAGCGGCTTGCCCAGAGTCAGTGAGGTTCTGACAGTTCTGCACTTGAAAGAAGGAAGGAAGACCGGATGTATGGCTCACACTTGTAATCCCAGCACTTTGGGAGGCCGAGGAGGGAGGATTGCTTGCACCCAGCAGTCTGAGACCGGCGGGGGCAACATAGCAAGACTTCATCTCTTAAAAAAAAAAAATGAAGGAATAGTGAGAAAAGAAATTGAATTTCCTTCCCTAGGTTGGGGGCAAAGGAAACTAGCGGGAGCTCTGTCATGGAAACTTCTCGCCTGGTCAGACTGCTTTGCAAAGTCAGAGAATACAACTACCTTCTGAGAGCCATTAGAGATAGCCTGGGGCATGGGAAGGAGAACTGACCTAGTGGTTAGTACCAGACTTGGGTTCTTGTTCTGGATCTGAGCTAATTTACTGTGCAATTATAGGCAAATATCTTCTCCTCTCTGGGCCTCTATTTACTTATTGGTCAAACAAGGGCATTGCACTAGATCAGAGATTACAAACTGGCAGGCCACAGGCTAACTCAGACTTATAAAAGTGTTTTTTATTTGCGACCTGGTCAAGTGAAAACTGGGGGGTTTACATAAATGTTCAAATTTCTGACTGTGTTCAAAAGATTAGAAGACTTTATAACACTGGACCAAAATTTTATTATGTCAATAATTCAGCAGGAGCTGAATAACAGCTAGTGTCTTTAGGCTGACAAGAACTTTCCAATTTTCCACAGTCCCCACCATTCCTTGTTGTCTCCAATACTTAGCCCAATGATGACATTTATGTTACCTGTTCATCCCTGTTGGTCTCTCTGGAATGGATGGCCTCTAAGTCTTAGAGAGGCTTTTAAACAAAGACCTTTTCTTACTGGAGAGCAGCATTTTCCTAAATGGTCATTTGAGTTCCACCTTCACATACCTTATCTATGAAATATCACCATTGTTGTTTTCTCTAAACTGATTACTTACAAAGTGTAAACACATTTATTTAACAAGAAAAGTTTAGGTCACAAAGTGGATAATTAGTTCATGCTTTCTACAAAGGTAACCATAAAAATAAACAAGTAAAAGAAACAATGTTACTACATTCTAGCTATAAACCGTGGCCTCCCAGATGCTCTGATTCTGAGACCTGCTCTCCTCTTAAAAAGGGAGCTCCTGGGACCAAGTGTGGTGGCTCACACCTGTAATCCCAGCATTTTGAGAGACCAAGGTGGGAGGATCACTTGAGGCCAGGAGTTTGAGACCAGCCTGGGCAGCATAACAAGACCCTATTTCTACAAAAATAAAAATAAATCTAAGTATATATATATAAATATATATATATATATATATATATTTAAAAAGGAAGCTCAACAAATGAGAGAGGTATTAAAGTCTGATGAGCATCCAATTAAGACCTTCTCTTTGAAGTAATCATAAGGTTGGGAAGAAGATTGAAAGGGGAATGTCTATTTTAGCCTATTATTTAATATTGTCCTGTCATTTACCATCTTACTAATTTCTGCTCTTATTTTTATTAACTAACCCTTTCCCATTTTCTTGGGTTTATTCTGCTATTCTAACGACCTCAATAATATAAGCCTTCCTTTTCTTCTGATATGTCATTATACATGTGATACACAAAGTACCATATTCAAGTTATTCTACAAGTTTCAACATATAGCATTTTCATTATTTCTTATTTCTATGTACTTTTAAATTTCTGTTAAGATTTCTACTTTAACCTAAGATTGATTTGGAGGTACATTTTAAAATTTACAAATGTCTGGGGATTCTTAATTTATTTTTTTTTTTATTATTAATCTCCAAGTAATTGCATTTTAATCTATATGATACTAGGTCTTTGATATGTTCAATGAGTCTGTAAAAAATATTAGGATATGTTCAATAAGTGCATAAGAAAAATGTGAATTCTCTAATTATTGTTCATAAGGTCAGTCACACATTACAACATAGTTATTAATTTTGTTTATACATTTTTTAGCTTTACTGCTTTTTTGTCCACTTGTTAGTATTATGTTGAAATCGTCTTCAGTCGTGGTGGATTTGTCAATTTCTCCTTGTGGTTCTATTAGGTAGCTATATGTTTAGAATTGATATGTGTTACTGAATCATTGAAACTTTTATCAGTATGTAATGTCTCTCTTATTTTTATCTCTAATAATGATTTTTTTGTTCTAAATTTGATTTAGTCTGATATTAAAAAGCAAATCAACTTTCTTTAGCTTGTATTTTTCTTTTTTATTTTCAATCCTTTAGTCTTTTAATATTTCAGATAAGAGACTATAAAGAGTATGTAACTGGATTTTGTTTCCTTTGTTGTTGTTTAATTCAATGTGGTAGTCTTTGTCTTTTTTTTTTTTTTTGAGTTGGAGTCAAACTTGTCACCCAGGCTGGGCTTAGGTGATCCTTCCGCCTCAGCTTTCCAAGTAGCTGGAACTACAGACACATACCACCACGCGCAGCTAGATTTTGTGATTTATTGTAGAGACAAGGTCTCACTAATTTGCCCAGGCTGGTCTCGAACCCCCGGGGCTCAGGCAATCCTCTGGCCTCCCAAAGTGCTGGAATTACAGGCTGAGTCACCGCACCTGGCCAGTCTTTGTCTTTTAGCTAATGGTTTTAATCCATTTACATATGCTGTAATTATCAGTAAACTTTTTCTGTAAGAACCAATTAGTAAGTATCTCAGGCTTTGTAGGCCATAAGGTCTCTGTTGCAACTATTCAGCTTTCACTGTTTAGTGCAAAATTAGCCACAGAGAATATATCCATGAATGGGCATGACTGTGCTCCAAAAAACTATAAAAACATGGCTGACTGTATTTGGCCTTCAGGTTATAATTTGCTGATTCATTACATAGTTTCACTTTTCTGCTCTCATTTTGTGTCTTTTCTTTGTCTCTCTAATTCTATGGTTCTTTTGTTTCTTTTCTTGTCTTTTATTTTTATTAATTGGATTTGGGGCTTTTAAAATTCTGTTTTTCTCTTTATTGGTTTGGAAGCAACACAGTCCATTCCTATTATTTTCATGGCTATCTTTAAAGCATTACCATTCCTAACTCACTGTCTAAAATTAACCACTATGTCATCATCTACTTCCAGGCAATGCAATGTGCTAAAAACCACTCCAATATTTTAATTTTGGCCCTTCTTGCCTGCATGCTATTCTTCTCTAGTATCTTAGTTTTATCCATGACTGAAGCCCACATATTAGACATTATTATTTTATACAGGCAATGTTTTTTAGATTTACCTATGTGTTTTCCAGTTCCTTGGTTCAATGGTCAGATCTTCCCGAATCTTGGTCCTTTTTATCAGGATCACTTTCCTTCTTCCTGAGGTACAACCTTTCACTTGGTGAAGTTCTGGTAAACTCGCTCAGAGTTTGTGTATCTTCTAACATCGATTTGTCCCTTGTTCTTGAAGGTTGCAGTATTCTAGGTAGACTTGGAAGATCTGGATGTGCTTTCAGGTCTGTTTAGAGTCTTCTCTCAACAAATTGCTCTTCCTTTGTGGATGACATGTCTCTCTGTTTAAGCCCTTCTCTCTGATGCTCTGATGTGCTTAAGGGTGTATTTCTTATTGCTTTTTCCACATGCGGTGCTTCCTGAAACAATGAATCCATGCTTTTCAACAATTCTAGAAAACTCTCAGCATTGTCTCTTCAAATATTCTCCTTTCTTCAATTTTTCCTATTCTCCTTATCTGAAATCTGATAGATATGTAATAGACCTTTCAGGTTTCTTTTTTTTTCTGAGTTGGAGTCTCACTCTGTCGCCCAGACTGGAGTGCAGTGGCATGCTAACGGCCACCGCAGCCTCGCCCTGCTAGACTCCAGCGATCCTTCCACCTCAACCTTCCAAGTAGCTGAAACTACTGGCACGCGGTACCACACCCGGCTAGTTTCTTATTTATTGTAGAGATGAGGTCTCGCCAAGTTGCCCAGGCGGGTCTTGAACCCGCGGGCTCAGGCAATCCACTCACCTCAGCCTCCCAAAGGCTGAGTCACCGAGCCCAGCTCTTTTATAATTATCTCTTCACCTCTCTGCTATATTTGAGGCAATTTCTTCATGTCTTTCTTTCTGTTCATAGATCATGTAAGAGCATATTAGATCATTAGAGCATATTAATTTGCCATTAAACCACCCATGACATATTTAGAACTTTAATAGTTCCATCTTTTATTTCTAAAAATTATTTTTCATGCTTTTTAGTATCTTCTGAACCTTTTTTTTAGTTTCTTGCTCCTTGCTCAGTTTTTATTCTACATCTTATTTCTTTAAACGTTTCACATACAGTAACTCCACATTCTATAACTAATAATTATTTATACCTGAATCAGTGGTGTGCTAGATTTGTACCATAAAATCTCATTAGAACAAATGTTAAATTTTCAGGAATTTTGTGAGCCAGTTGCTAAACATGGCCATGATTGAAAGCTATATTAGATAAATTTACAGTTAAATAATATTACATGCAATGATGATAAGTACTCAAAAGTAATCACTTTTAAATGGTTTTATTACCCTTTGACATTCTGTTTTATTTGTTTCTATTATGCCTGAAGATGGAAACACTACATAAAGGTTTGCGACTGCGTGTTTCTTCCCAGCTCTGCATTCAGTGATATTATGCTGATATTTGGAATCAGTCACCGTAGGGCTTTTCCCCAGAGTCTGTTGGTAAACATTTACGGCCCACCTTTGAATGGAGTCCTTGACAGGCTGAGTCTGTTGTTGATGTTCCTGCAGATTTTCACTCATAATTACTTGCGTCTTTGAATACTCAGTCTGTGAGAATCCTGGGACCTACCTTGGGAACATTTTTCTTCAAATATATTTATACTCACTCCTGCCAGAAATTAAATGTACTAACGGCTCATCCAGGAACACTTCAGTCCCTTCTGTGGGTTCTGGCTCCATGTGGGGGTCTCAGTTCTATCTTTTGGGGAGCTCAGTGTCAGCCTCTGGAATGTAGTGTTGATATTTGCATTGGCTTATTGCACAAAGTTCCCTGACCTGGATTTAGTTTTGCTGGGCTTTCTTTTTTAAAATTGTTTTATAAAGGTATAAATGATGTACTTCTAATAGTAAACATTTAAAGTAAAATGACATATGTTTTTTGTTTTGTTTGTTTTGCTTTGGTTTTTTGAGACAGGGTTTTTCTCTGTAGCAGGCTGGAATGCAGTGGCACAATCATAGCTCACTGCAACCTCAAACTCCAGGCCTCAGGCAATCCTCCTGTCTCAGCCTCCTGAGTAGCTGGGACTACAAGTACATGCCACCTCACCTGGCAATTTTAAAATCTTTTTCAAAGAGACGAGGTCTTTCTATGTTGCCCAGGCTGGTCTCAAACTCCTGAGTTCAAGCAATCTTTCTGTCTTGGCCTTCCAAAGTGCTAGGATTACAGGCATGAGTTGCCATGCCCGGCCATGATCTGATAATTTTTAAACATATGTATATACCCATGAAACTGTCACAACAATCAGGAAAATGAACATCCGTCCCTCAAACTTACTCGTGCCCCTTTATATTTCTTCCTTCTTATCCCTCCTTCTCTCAACCTATCCCTAAGTAAAATCACCAATCTTTTTTCTGCAACTATAAATTAGTTTGCATTTCCTAAAATTTTATATTCATGGGATCATCCAATGTGTATGCTTTTTTGGAGGGAGATATCTGTCTTTCCCTCAGTGTAATTATTCTGAGATCTAACCATATCATTTTGTGTACCAATAATTTGTTCCTTTATATTATTGTATAGTATTCCATTATGTGAATACACCACAATTCATTTATCCATTTATTCACTGATGGACATTTGGGTTTTGACTAGCACAAATAAAACTTCATAGAGATATATGCTTTCATTTCTTTTGGGTAGTTACCTAGGAGAGCAAAGTCTTAGTCACATGGTAAGTGCTGGTTTAATACTTTAAGAAACTGTAAAACCGTTTCCAAAATTAGTTGTACCATTTTAAATTTCCACCTGAAGTGTTATGAGAGTTCCAGCTTCTCTGACAAATCAACAGCACTTGGTATGATCAGTCTTTTGAATTTTAATCATTCTAGTGAATCCATGGTGGCAGTTCATTGTGGCTTGGATTTATATTTCCCTAATGCCTAATGGTGTTAGACATCTTTGAAATGTAATTTTGCCATTCATATAACCTCTTTGTTGAAGTGTGTGTTCAAATCTTTTGCCCATTTAAAAAAATCAGGTAATTTACCTTCTTGTTATTAAGTCTTACAAGTTGTTAAAATTCCTTTGTTGGATATACATTTTGAAAATACTCTTTCTCAGTCTGTAGCCTGCCTTTTCTTTTTCTTAAGTCTTTTGAGGAGAAAAAGTTTCTTGTTTTGGTGAAATCTATTTTCTTTATTTGTCTTGGAAGGGAAAAGGGTCTTGGAGAATCCCCCTACTTTCCAACAATCCCAGATCTGTGTTTAAAAAAAAATAGTTAGCCGGGCTCGGTAGCTCAGCCTATAATCCCGCGCCTTTGGGAGGCTGAGGTGAGTGGATTGCCTGAGCCCGCGGGTTTGAGACCCGCCTGGGCAACTTGGCGAGACCTCATTTCTACAATAAATCAAAAATTAGCCGGGCATGGTAGCGCACGCCTGTAGTTCCAACTACTTGGAAGGCTGAGGCGAAAGGATCGCCGGAGCCCAGCAGGTCGAGGCTGCTGTGGCTGGGAGCGGCCACTGCACTTCAGCCTGGGCAACAGAGTGAGACTCCAACTCAAAAAAAAGAAAAAAGTTTGCTTTAATTGACTAGGACCTAATTACATATTGGTGAACGGTCTTTGTGAATATCTAGTCTACTCATGTACTCCAGAGCAAAAGTCCTCTGTTTACTTCTTCTACCTAAAACTACCTCCAGTTCTGTAAATTAGTTTTGAAGACACTATTGAACTCTGTCAGTTTCCTTTTGATAGGCAATTCCTAGTTTCCATGATGTCTTCTTAGAGCCAAACTTATTTTGCAGAGAGTATTTATTTATTTATTTTTTTCATTTAAAAAAATGTAGAGACGAGGTCTCACCAAGTTGCCCAAGCTGGTCTCGAACTGCTGGGCTCAGGCAATCCTCTTCCCTCCACCTCCCAAAGTGCTGGGATGACAGAAGTGTACCACCATGCCCTGCTAAGCAAGTTCTTTCTTAGTCCCTACATGAGATTCAGAGCACTTGGTTTGTGATCTTTCTGCTTACCTGAACAACTGTAATGCAACTCAGGAGAGGATGCTGGGACTTCTAGTTGTGAAATCTCATACCTGGAGGAGGAGAATATTTTATCAGTCAAAAAGTGTGTCTCTGTAAGATAAACAGTTGCCTGAAGGGCAGAGGGGTAAAATATTTATTTTATTTAAGAAATGTTAGTTAATTAAAATCCCATCCATCAGAGTTTACTTTTCTCAATATGAAGTCAAACAATTTGCCTTACAATTAAATTAAAATTATTCAAACAGTTTGAACACCATTTCATTAAAGCGCTCCTGGGGTCCCGTGAAGGATCTTTGCATTCTGAATGCATCTGGCTGACTTGATTGCTACTGCCTTTTCTTCAGATATTAAAATTATTTTCCAATAAATGCTAATGGGTGAATTGTAGTCATCACACATGCTATCTGGTCTGCTGCAGTGGTGATGAACTAATGCAGACACTTCTAATGTCTTTCTCCAGTAAATTAAGAAATCTAGTCTTAATTAACTTCTGGCTGGCCAGATACACTTGCTGCTTTTGTGATTTTCAAATGTCTTCCCCTCTCATACTCTTTGAACCTAATGCGTGTGTTTGAAACTATCAACAGAGGGATTTGCAAGGGATGAATGCACCTGCTTCTTGTTCGGTTAGGTCAGTGGTACAGCATTTCATGTTGGACTTCATGGGGGAATGCTGGTTTCTGACAGTGGATATTTCTATCTAGCTTTCAAAACCTCATCAATGGAGATGCTGGTCTCCTTTCTGGAATAGAAGAATATGCTTCCCCAAACCGAGGCGCTGCAAGTGCTGCTGCTCAGGGCTCATTGTTTACCCAATGTGGTCTTTTTTCTTCAATGTTAAAAATAACAGCATCCAAAAATGATGGCAGTCATGTGATCATTCAGTGACTTCTCTTTAGTGCCCCAAAAGCAATTATTCAAATATATAAATGATCATATCAAGTGATTAATAAGTCAAGCTGACTGGTCAATTCAGTGCAAGATATGGATTTTACAACCTTATGCTAAAGCAACTTTGTTTTAGATGTGCCAAAATGAGGCAATAATGACTGAAAAAGATGGAAGTAGGTCATCATAATTCAAATGCTATGTGGCATCCTGGTAGTGTTAATATTGTTACAAGATTTCTTACCTAACTTTATTCATTTTTTTCTTTTTCTCCTTTCTTTGCCTTCCTTCAGTGATAAAGAACAGTGAGTATTTTCATGACACTTAAATTTTCCCACAAACTGTATTTTATCTCTGTTTCTGATCAAGGTGGCTTGCTCTTTAAAGAGAGATGGTTAAAAAAGGAACTAGCACATTTCACATATCTTTTAAAAAATGGCCAAGTTACTAAAAACACACACACCCATTTCATGAAAAAAATTTAAGAATTAAAAAAAACCCCACATTAAACTCGATGAAAGGATAGAGATATTCCTTAGGCAAACCCTCAATTAATTCTTGCTAGTAATTTGTGGAGTTTCAGCAAGTGTATTGGCTGCTCTGAGCCCTTGTTTCTCCAACATCGTGCTGGGAACACTGCTCTTAGACAAGGACCGTGCTAACTCCAGTCACTGCTACCATTAATAGAAGATGGTGATGAACAGAACAGAGCTCACGGGCTGGTAGGTGCTATGCTTTTGGTCTTTCACCTCATCAGAGGTCATCCTGATTTCTCAGCAAAATGCATTTGACTCAGAGGCCCTATCTTTTCCCACAACTTCTGTGTTTTTAATTGGATTCATTTTCTAAATATGCATGACAGATTGGATGCTGGGTCCAGTAAATGAACAGCCAGACTGCAAAACAGCCCTGTCTTCAGTTGTGTGCACATGTTCAGAAATGATGGAGTCAATTTTACCCTCCCTGTAAAGTGACTCTGGGAGTCACTGCTCATGTGGTCTTGGGCACAGCCTTTCGCCTATTTGAGCCCAGACAATGTCCCTGCTCTTCCTCCCTCACCTGATGGTGGTCAGATCAAATGCGATGTGCAAGAAAGCTTTACAAACTAAAGCACCAAGCCAAGTCAGGTGAAGGTGTGAATCATAACTGTGCCTTACCTTTGTGTGTTTAGAGAAAGCACGTGCACAATCTTGCACATTTTGTTCAGCTTTTTTGGATCCAAAGAACCACATCATCAGGCCCAGAACCCTCTAAAGGCTTAGTTAACACAGATAACACTGAACCAGGTGACCTGAGAAAATTCTCTCTGCTCTGAGCCTCAGTTTCTTCATCTATCAAATGGCAGCTTTGAGCAAGCTGATTGTGAACGACTGGGTGAATGTTCTACAATCCCTGATGTTGGCTGGTAGGACCCTTGCCAGGCAAGATCTACTTTCTATGAAATCATGAAAGACATGCAGGGAGAGATGCTGAGTTACTGTCAGATTGTCAATATGGACATCACAAGAGAGAGGCTTAGGACTCCAGAGGGGCTCAAGGATCTTGGAGGCCTCCTGAATGCTGCAGGTTGAAGGGCAGAATGTATGTCCACCCTCCTTCCCTTCCTTTGTCATCCCCAGCCTCCTCCCCTCCTTCTCTCCTCCCCCTCCCCCTTCCTTCCCTCCCTCCATTCTTCCTTTCTTTCTTCTCTTCCTTCCTTTTTTCCTTCCTTCCTTCCTTCTTCTTCTTTGCCTCCTTCCCTCTTTTCCTCCTTCCTTCCTCCTTCCCTCCTTCCTTCCCACCTTCCTTTCTTCTTTCCTTCCCTCCCTCCCTCTCTCCTTTGTTCCCTCCTTCCTCCCTCCCCTCTTCTCCCATCCTCCTTTCCTCCCTGCCCCTTCCTCTCTCCCTCCCCTCTATTAACAAATACTTACCAAATACCAAACACTGTGCTAAGCTCCAGAGATATACAGATAGCCAAAGCATAAGTATCTGTCTAGTGGGGTCTATAAACAAACAGCCAGCCACCAACAAATACACTCCAGTGTATAAGAAGCTATACTCGTAGAATCACAGTGGACTGTGGGAGCACAAAGAGTCATCTGGCCCAGACCTTAAGGGGATGATGGGAGGCCTTCCTGGAAGAGGTGATGTGTAAGCCGAGACCAGGCAAGGGAGGAGCACTGTGTGGGAGAGATTGAGGAGTTCCAGACTGGGGACACAGCATCTGCAAAGTTCAGATATGAGGGAGTGTGGAGTTTTAGAAGAACCGAATGGAATTCAGACTAGCTGGAAAGGTTAGCCAAGGTCCAAGGGCTGCTTGGCATCCTGAGGACATGGGGGACCCACATATCCCTTCTGTGCCCCCTCTAGCCTGATGGGGTAAATTTTGTCCAAAATTTCCTTCCCACCAGCCAGACACGTATAAAGCATTTTGTGGTATGGCTGCCCTTCCGCCTTACCCTTTCTTCCAGGTTTCGCTAAAATCTCATCCACTGAGCTGTAAAGAGACTTCCTCCTAACACCTCCCACGCTGGTGTCCTGGAGGGAGGGAAGGGGAGAAGAAGAAAGGAAAGAAAAAGGATGGATTTTCCGCACACCATGGCTGTTGAGTGCTTCAGATCTTTCATGCCTGACCACACTTCCATCATCCCCATCCTTCAGGGAGTTATAATTTATTAATAGAACACCTGGCAGGTATTTGTTACGTGACTATTGTGTGCATAAAATGAAGACTCAAGGCAAGGTGGGAGGCCAGAAAGAGATGAGAAGCTGCCCTTTGAGGTATTTCTGGGAGAAACTTTTGCAAGGGGCTTCCACCCAGAGTCAGGATTCGTCTCCTTCTGTCTTGGGGGCCCAGGTGCTGGCCTTGGCAGGCAGGTTGCTCTTAAGCTGCTCCTGAGCTGGCATCTTCAGGTAGTGGATGAGGCATGTCTGGAAGGCCACTTTCTCAACCCTTGACCATGTTCTTTCCACTGTGTTTCTCAGCAATCCCCCCACCCCCCATGTGTCTTGGGCATTTGGGAAGTGACTGGGTCACCTGTCACAATCTTTAGATGTTTTCTTAGCAGCAAAATGCTTTCTTTGAGTAATATTTTATTCAGAAGCTGAATGTTTGAAGTAGGTAAGAGTAGACCTGGATAAAGACATTTAGTGGCCTAAAGCATTCAAAGTAGCATGGTGAACGTTGTACAGCTATGATTTAAAATAAGACTAAGCTGGAAAATAAGTGTAGGGAGTTCATAGTAGATACTGTATGAGCTATCTATTACTGCGTAACAAATCACCTTAAAATGCAGAAGCTTAAAACAGTTATTTGTTCTCAGGGTTCTGGGCTCAGTGGGAGCTCTGCTGATCTTGGCCGGGCTTGCTCTTGCATCATAGCATTGGCTGATCTTGGGCCATCATGGCTGGAATGACCCGTTTCTGTTCCACGTGCCTCTCATCCTCTGACAGGCTACCCTGGGCTTTCTCATGGTGATGTCAGGGTGCCAGAGTAAGCAAAAAACACACAAGGCCAGGGATATCCAAACTTTGGCTTCCCTGGGTTACACTGAGTAAAGAGGAATTGTCTTGAGGTGCACTTAAATGATATAATATAGTTAGTGTATAGACAATAAAACTTATTTTTTTTTTACATTTTTATTATAAAGTTTTAAAAAATGAGAACGATCTAAAAGTAGTGGGAAATTTGACCTCATTTTTGTAAAACTAATCTATCCGTGCCCGGTTCAATGGAAGTGGTTTTAATTCTTAGTGAGTTTTCAAGATGATCATCAGAAATGTCTGTTTGAATTTTGCTCTCTGTTTGCTTTATAATTGAAAACATCTGCTCACAGATGTATGTGCTGCCAAAAAGTGATGTCATGATTTAGGCACGACTGTGAACTGCAAAAATGGAACTATGCATGGGGTCATGAAGAACATAAATGCTAAAAAACACATGATGTTAAAAGACTTTGTGGGACTGTATAACTAGCTGTTTGGGGCCACATGTAGCCTGTGGGCTATGGGTTGGACATGCCTGCATGAGGCCTTTGGAGGCCTTGCATCTGGCTAGCACATCACCACCTTCCTGAATTTCATTGGTCAATACAAGTCATAAGTCCTGGCTAGATTTAAGGAGTCAGAAAATGGATCTGGCTCTTTGGTGAGATCAGTTTCAAGAGAAGGGTAAAATACTGGGGCTATCCCTGCAATAAACCATATTTCATGGTTTATTGAAATATCAAATGTTAAATTATTTCCAATGTTTATCTCTATTTTCTTTTGAAATTTTTATTATTGATTGATAAGTAGCAGCATCTGGGAGCATGATGGGAATGCAAATGTTTTAAAATTTTTTTTTACATTTTAGATGATTATGGGCACATGAGAGTTGTATATATTTATGGGGTACAATTGACATTTTGATACAGGTGGAAGAGCTAGTGTGGAAATGCCAACATTCACTGGGAGAGGCAGTCCCACACAACTCTGGAGCCCAGTCTGACATCTCTGTGTGCTACCCAAGTTCCCAGCACAGTTTGTGGACGTGAGTCCTTTATCCCTCACTGAGAAGTCAGGGCATCTCAGTAGTGAAGAAAATGATAACAACAGCAAGGGCTACCATTTCCTGGGCATGTGCTGTGTACTAAGCACTTTGTATGCATTTCACACTTGATCAAACCCTACTGCCTACCCTGTTAACAATCCCACTTGCCAGATCGGGAAGTTGACGTTCAGAGCTCTAGCACACTCTGCCAATACGTGGCAGACCCAGGGTTCCAGTCATGAATTCCACCAAGTCATGTTGGCACAAGGTCCTCTGAGTATTTTCTGGATTGGACACAATCCTCTGAGCCCCTTGTCCCCAGAGAAGCAATACTTTGGTCTCCAGCTTTGATCTTTAACAAGATGTCAGTGCCAGACTCTGGTCTTGAGGATACAGAACTGGCATCCCACATGCAGAGGTCCTTGGTAAGGGCCTCATCACAAAAACCGATCCTTGAGGTTCCCATGCCCACATTGTCCCCAACCCGGGGAGGCCTAGACAGGCCCATTCTGTTTCCTGAGAGCAAGGGCTTTGGTTTAAAGAACCGATCTCATTTCTGTCTGTTTGCTTTTGGAATTAAAATATGAAAATCCACAGGGGGCTTGCAAGTTCCCACTGAGACCAATCGGCAACATTTTCAAACAGTGGATGAGCTGTTTGTCAACTATGTGTTCTGGAGCTGGGGACAGAGAAGGATTTGGAGAGGAGCCGGCAGCCTCCAGCAGGGCCCTCATCTGTGTCTGCAGATGGAGGCAGTTCCCTAGGTGGGGCTCCTGGGGGACCACCAGCTCTGCTGGCGTCTCTGGAACTGTGTGTGTTCTGGAGCGTGTGTTCTCTGTGCACCCTGATCCTGGCGGCAGTGGGGTGTGAGGCGTTGGCTTCAGGTCTGGCCTGTGCTGGCCACATCCCTGACAGCTTGTGGGCTGCAGGGGTATGTCCTGAAGGGTCTCCACTGGGTGCTCGGCCTACCCAGAGTCTCACCTGTGTCCAGTGTTGTTCACTGAGCTGCTTTGAAAAGGCAGGACAAAAATAAAGGGAGATCAGCAGAGAAATCCAGGAAGAGAAGTGAGGGAAAGGCAGGGAGTGCAGGGGCAGAGATAGCATCCATTTCTGTGGACAGCCCATGGGGCCTGGGGGGTGGCTGAATTCGGCTATCACCAGGACTTTTCAGGAAGGGAAGGTGGGCTTCCTTATGCAGGAGCCCGCTATGTCCTTTAAATGTAATGGGAAGAAAACTCAGGCTGTGGGGTGTTGGCACACTGTGTGGAATAGAATGGCACAGACTGCACATAAGAGACTGAGACATCCGTCATAGGAGGCATTCAAGCAAGGATGGAAAGGAAGCCTTCCAGGGAGGGCATAGCCGGTGGGCTTCAAGGTGATCCTCAATGATCCCACTTCATGGAGCTCATGGCTTTGTGTAATGCCCTCCCCTTGAGTGTGGGCAGAGTCTAGCATCTGACCTATAGAACACAGCAAAGGAAATGGGCTGTCACTCTATGCCTGTCACATTATGTTATATAAGATACTGTCTTGGGTGACAGGAGCTAGTGATTCTCCTTGTAGACTTGATGAAGGAAGTGGCCCATGGGATGAAGTTGGAGAAGTCCACATGGTGGTTAGGAACTGCATCAGCCTCCAGGCCCTGGCAAGGGGCTCTCTCAACAGCCAACAGGAAGCCAGGGTCCTCAGTCATATGCCTGTAAGCAAATGAATTATACTTACAACACAAATTATCCTAATTTGCTTGGAAGCAGATTCTTCTATCAAGTCCCCAGATGAGAACACAGCCTGGTCCACTGTGATTGGTTGCAACCTTGTGAAATCCTGAGTAGAAGACCCAGTTAAGCCATGCCCAGACTCCTGACCCACAGAAACTGTGAGATATAAATATGTTGTGTCATTTTAAGCACTTGTCTGTAAGGATATATTATGCAGTGATAGAACGTGAGTCCACACACTGTGGGTGGGGCATTGCCAGCCTGTCTCTATCCTCCCGCTGGACTGATTTTTCCCAGTTACCTGATGCTACATAACAAATCACTTCAAATAAGTGACTTGAAACAACAGAAATCATTGATTACCCCTCACAGTTTCATGAGTAGGAATTGGAGGGTGGCTTGGCTGGACCTCCCTGGCATAAGGTCACTCCTGCAGCTGCAGACATGTCATCTGGGGAAGCAGTTATCTGAAAGCTTGGCAGGGGTTCAAGGAGCCACTCACATAGCTGGCAGGCTGGTGCTGGCTGTGGGCTGGGGAGCCTCGGTTTCTCTCCATGTGGGTCTCTCCTTGGGGCTGTTTGATTGTCCTCACAACATGGTGCCTGATTTCCCCTAGTGTGAGGATCCAGAAGACCAAGGAGAACGCTTCAAAGTCTTTCATGACTTAGCCTTGGAAGTCACACAGTGTCACTTCCGCTGTATTTAGTTGGTCACACAGGCTCAGCCCCCATTCAGCAGGGAAGGGGACTGCACACAGGAGGGCGTGAACACCAGCAGGCAGGGAGCCCTGGAGACCACCCTGGAAGCTGGCTACTCTCCTGGCCTTCTTGCTCCCACAGGCACTCTGCCTGTTTTCTCTACTTCGGCCCTTGGCAGTGACCAGTCTAACTTGCAGACCCGATCTCCCCTTCCTTCCCTCACTCTTCCAGCTTATCTCCAAGGTCTCAGCAGGGACCAACCATAGCTTTGAGGGACCCAATGCTTATATAATTTAGGGGGGCCCTTCAAGGTCAAAAGACAAAAATATCTTGCTTTTGTCAATTTTCCCAATCCCATGACTGTTACTAGAGCCCGTCCCAGGATCTTGGGAGGTGCCTGTGCAAACAAAAGGCCCAGAAGCTTCCGCTTTACCAGGATCACAGTGAATCCTGGCCACTTCCTCAGGGAGCTTGGCCTGGTCCCATACTGAGTAAACTCCATTGCTCTGTCTCCCACATGTCACCTGTACAATTAGATATTTAACATCGTTTTTGGCCACTAGGGACTCTTTTTATGTGCTTACTGTCAGATAGTGATCTAAATGCCATGAATACAAAAGAGGTCCTGGAATCTACATTCCAGTGGGGGAGAGGAGCAAAAAAACATGTTACAAGAAAATTGTTAAAAGGCGACTTCAGCTAGAGATGAGTGTGAGGGAGAAAGTGAACCAGGGCATGAGAGAGCAAGGAACGCCAAGAATGAGGAGAGGGGCTCAGCCATGAGAAGGTCTGCAGGGAGAAGTGTCCCTGGCAGAGAGAATAGCATGTGCAAATGGCCTGAGGCATAAACAAAGTCTGGGTGTTTAAGACTGAGCAGAGAGGTCAGTGTGGCTGAAACATAATGACCAGGAGGAGAAAGGGGGTGATGAGGACAGAGAAGCAGGTGAAGGACAGACCAGGTAGGACTTTGCCAAATAAGCAAGATGTCTGGGTCTTTTTTTTTTTTTGAGTCAGAGTCTCATTCTGTCACCCAGGCTGGCACAATAACAGATATTACAGCCTCAACCTGTTGGGTTCAGGTGATCCTTCCACCTCAATCTTCCAAGTAGCTGGAATTACAGGTGTGTACCACCACACCCAGCTAATTTTTTTTTTTGAGTTGGAGTCTCACTGTGTCACCTAGACTGGAGTGCAGTGGGCGCTCCCGGCCACCGCAGCCTCAACCTGCTGGGCTCCGATGATCCTCCCGCCTCAGCCTTCCAAGTAGCTGGAACTACAGGCGCGCACCACTACGCCTGACTAATTTTTTGATTTATTGCAGATATGAGGTCTCGCCTAG
This sequence comes from Tarsius wallacei, assembly GCA_963574415.1. Lineage (NCBI taxonomy): Eukaryota > Metazoa > Chordata > Mammalia > Primates > Tarsiidae > Tarsius > Tarsius wallacei. The sequence goes on from CAUYQG010084171.1 coordinate 55,482, forward strand.
TTGCCCGGGTGGGTCTCGAACCTGCGGGCTCAGGCAATCCACTCACCTTAGCCTCCCAAAGCGTGGGATTACAGGCTGAGCCACCGAGCCCGGCTAATTTTTTAAAAATTTATTGTAGAGATGGGGTCCTGCCAAGTTGCCCAGGCTGGTCTCGATCTCTTGGGCTCAGGCAGTCCTCTCACCCCTGCCTCCCAAAGTGCTGGGATTACAGGTGTGAGCCACCATGCCTGGTCTGGGTCTTATTTTTATTAAGGTGAAATCCACATACCACGAAAGTAACCATTGCAGCATTTTGTATGTTCACAATGTTGTGCAACCATCACTTCTACCTAGTTTCAGGTTTCATTCTAAGTTGATGAGACACCACTGGGGGATTCTGTGTGGGTTCTGTGTGGTGCTAGCATGTGTTCATCCCAGAGGTCCCTGCTCTGAGGCTCCACCTGGGAAGGCAAGGTGTATTTCCACCAGAATTTCCCCAGGCCACACCCTTCTTCCCTTTCTCAAAACAAGACCATCCTAAGACATCGGCTTCCCTTTCTTCTCAAACGCTTCCTTCTCTGCTCGCAGAACAAACTAACTCAGTGTAGGGACAGCAGAGGATAGGGAGGAGGGAGGAAGATGGGCTTTTCATTTCTATTCAAGTGGCAAAAGGCAGATTCATGTCTGCTGATGTGATTAGACCAGCAGCAGGGACCAAGACTACTGGTGACTAATGGGGTGATGGCTCCTGAGAGTTTGGGGTTCCTGTTTTTTTTCCAAAATAGAGACAAGAGTCCCTGGCAGTGCTCAACCCTGTACTCCACTCAGGTAATGCACCTCAGGCCATGGCATGTAGACCACAGTGTTCATGGAAAAGATACTAACATGTCACAGACCACGGCCTTAACTGCTCCCAGCAGCCTCAGAGCCTCTGAACCATCTCCAGAGTCTCCAAGGTTCTGTTCTCTTGTATGTGAGGGCTACATGTGCAGGCTGCCTGGGGCTGACTCGCCTCTGCCACTTGCCAGCCATGTGACCTTGTGGGAACACAATGGGCACTTGTGAGAATAACAAGGTTACGTGGGCACCCAGTAGCAGCTATGCCAGCGTTTGCTTCCCCCCCGCTCAAAAAAAAGAGGTGGGAGGGAGGGAAGAGTACAGGGTAGAACTCAGAATGTTACAGGAGTCTTTGAGGCTGGAAATCTGGACATTTATTTGAAATCAAGAGATTTTTATAAAACGACTTGGCAGCTAGCTTAAATTTATTTTTAAAAAATTGGTGGGCCAAACTAAACATTTATCTGCCAAGCAAGTGCTGGGGTCAAACTGGGCCCAGAATTACTTCTACTCTAGCTGTAGAAGTCTACTGTTCTGAAATCTTCTCCTGAGATACCACAACCCTCCAGGTTTCCTTGAGCTTCCTGCCAGTGTCACTTGTGGAATGTCTACTGTGTGCTAAGCACATCAAAATAAACTCATCAGAACCCTGAGAGGGAAGTGTGTGTGTGTACCATTGCACAGATGAGCAGACTGAGGTCTGGGAGATGACTCTTTTTTCCAGTCTCCTGGGCAGTAAGTTTCCCAGCAGAGATGTGAAGTGAGGCTTACCAGACTCCAGGGATGCCAGTTCTAACCACTCCTTACACTGTCTGCTGCGTCTTCTGCCCACCCTCATGCCTTCCCAAATTGCTTTTCAGGCTCCAGGCAGGCTGGTCTGTCCATGCCGGTGGTCAGCCGGACAGGCAGAGGAAGCAGGAAGAGCTGACCGATGAGGAGAAGGAGATCATCAACAGGGTGATTGCTCGAGCAGAGAAGATGGAGGAGATGGAGCAGGAGCGAATTGGGTGAGGCCTGACACTTCCCATCCACCCGAGAGTGCAGGAAGCTATGCTGGGGGCATCATTTGAGGCTTGCTGGGCCACCACCCAGGCAGACCTGGGATCCTTGTTGCATGATGGGGGCAGAGCTGAGAGAAGAGAAAGGTGAATAGAGGAGAGAGTGGGCTGGGGGGATTCTGGGAGGGGGAGTGTACTGGAAAAGGGGAAGGGGAGGGGTCATATGATGGGGAAATGGAAGATTGTGATTGGCAGATGCAAGAGGTGGGGGTGGATATGAACACAGGTGTCTCAGCCAATCCCAGCCACATAGAGGTGCATTCTAGAGACAGAGGCCAGGTGGGAGCCAAAAGATACCTCTGGAGGCGCAATTGGGAGGACAGAGTGAAACAGACAATGTGCAAAAGAGAGAGCACATTTGAAATGAATTATACAAGAGAATTGGAGACACCGATCCCGTAAGACATAGACGGCGTGCCAGTGAGGCAGCAACGCTAACTCCGTGGGTCGGGGCTTGAAGAACCCAGGGTCCCACGGCAGCTCCCCACTTGCCTGCTGTGGCTCTTGGGCATGTCACTCGATCCCTCTGATCCCCAGTGTGCTTACTGGCAGAATGAGGGAAATAACAGTAATTGTCCCATGGGATGCTTATAAGAACTGAGATGCACAGGACTGGCCCGGGGCTCTGGTGATACTACATGTTTAATAGTGGTAGGAAGGAGGGGAAGGTGGGCTTTGGCGAGCAGGGATCGTGAAAATGTGTAAGAAAGCAGGAGGCCAAGGGGCACCATGACAAGCAGGGACAGTGCCAGAGAATCAGGGAGTGGCATGTGGATGATCTTGAAGGGGGGGAGTGGGGAAAACACAGACAGTCATCAGGGTGGGAGGGGTGACTGCGAAGGAAGTGAGTGTGTGTGTTTGGGAGCGCTTGGCATGGGCAGAAACATAGGCTGTCAAGACATAGAGAGGCCAGCGGAGGGGCTCTTCCAGACTTGATCTCTGATGGGAAATGGTGAGGGTGAGGGGATGCTGGGATGCCATCTCTACCCAGGGCCTTCTGCCAGGGGAAGCCATTGCCAGCTGCTCACAACTGACTTGGGTACCAGGGTGCCTGCCGATCGCCCTGCCCATGCACTCAGCTGGGGGTTAACGAGGCTCTCGGATGGAAAATGATGTTCTGGAGACGCAGGAAGCAGGCGCCTTTGATTTGAGCCTCTGCAGATAATTGCACTCAGGGCAGACTGGGGAGATCAGAGATGCTGTTGACAAGTGACAAACACCTGACACAGGATGCGTCAATTTTTGCTTGTCTCTTTCTCGGATGGGCGCTAAAGGGGTGGCTCTGAGGTGCTTGCTTATAGAATTGGGTTGTAATTTTGCTTTTAAAAAGGTATTTCAGGAGTGGGAAGTTTTCCAGGCTGGTGATATGTAGGCGTGTGTGTGTGTGTGTGTGTGTGTGTGTGTGTGTGTGTGTGTACATACGTGTGTGTGTGTGTGTTCCCATCATACATGGATGGGTCTCAGCCATGAGAGAAGGCAGAATATGAACACTGAGGGTAAGCAGAGAAAGTGAGAACTCCTCTCAATTTTTCTCCTGCGTGGCACTTATCACCAACTGTTATGTTATATTTTAAATGTTTAGTTTAATTATTGTATGTCTCTTTTAGTAGATTATAAGAGTCCTGAGGATAGAGATTTTTGCCTGTTTTGTTCACTGCTGTATTCTCAGAATTGGTACATAGTAGATGTGCAGCAAAATATTTGTTGAGTGAATACGTGAACATGGCAGATTATACTGTCCCCTAATGTCTTTCTACGTCACCTGTGGCCAAGAAGTTGGGGAATTTATAATCATGTCCAGGGTCCAAATTCCCATGGAAAGTGCTCTGATTGGCTGGCTTATTCAGCTGCTATCCCTCATCCAATCAGCTGCATCCAGGAGTGCCAGGCCTTACTGTAGCAACATGGTTGCTGGGCTGCCTCTGGGGGAAAGCCAAGGAGGTCCCTGTGAACTGAGCATAACCCAGCTCGAATGTCATAGAACAGGGCAAATGGGATCCCTGTCTTTTCCTCATTGTCCTGCCATATTCCCCTTACCAACCTGATGACATGGCAGCAGAGTACTGTGATTAAGAGCTGGGGTCCTAGAGTCAGAGATAACTGGTTCAAATTCCAACTCTGCTACCTACTCCCTGTGTGCCTTAGGTAGGCCACTTTACCTTTCTCTACCTCAGTTTCCTCCTCTGCAAAATGGGGATAATATTAGCAAATACTTCTAGTTGAGTATTTAATTAACATGCAAACATCCAAGAGTACATGTGTAATGCATGGTGGCAATTATATAACAGTGAGTTTTCCTTGAAAACCAAGGAAGCTTATGCTTGACACTAGCTGAAGCTTTTGTTCTAGAAGTCTGCTCCAAGATTCCTGTTTGGCAAGCCCTGGAGTTCTAGCAGCCCCTAGCTTTCCCTGAAGGAGATCTGAGAGGCTTCCAGGGGAGCTCAGGCCAAGTCTTTGGTGACAGAATGTCCCTTTGCTGAGACGGTGTTTTCTGCCTGGCTTCCCAGAGTGGGGAGGACAGTCCCGGAAGATTCTGGCTGTGGTTGTTTCACAGCACACTTCCTGCAGTCATCCCTCGCTGGTAGCATCGCCAGAGGCAAACCCGGTGCTATTTGTGTCTTGTAAGCTCAAACCTGCCCTGATTCCTGTTCCACCCCTTCTTCCTTAGGCGGGGATCAGAGTGGAGTCAGATGAAAGCCAACAAGAACATCATACACGGAGCAAGACTGAAAATGAGGGTGGCAACTGAGGCTCCCATAGCAGAACCTGCAGATTTTAGTTAACAAGCCTTTGGGGCCTCAGTTTCCCTACTCATCAAGTAGTCTGTCTGAATCTTGTGATCCTTCCTGCTCAGACTCTACAGTCTTGGGGGTGTCTGGTGGAAGACCCTATATTTTATTGTTGACTATGCCTCTCAGGATAAATAAGCTCCTTTTAACTGTGTTAAAATCACAGTTGTATCTGTGTCCCCTTCTGGGTCCAGGCATCAGTCCTATAAGGCTGAATTTTCTTTTCTATTACCTGAGTGAAAGTCATCTGGGAAAGTTATGAAATCATTGCTAACAAACATAATTAATCATCATGATGGGTACCATTTATTGAGCACCTACTATGTGTCAAGCCCTGTGTCTAAAAACTTCATATAAATTAACTCATGAACTGCTTCTCTCAACCCTATCAAGTAGATGCTATTATGATCATTCCCAATTTGCAGGTGAGGAAACTGAGGCTTTGAGAATTTAGGTCACTTGCCCAAGGCCATGTAGAGGCAAAGTAAACATCCCTGTCTGGCTTATTCTCATAACTATGCTCTTAAATCCATAAGATGCCTTTCCTGAAGGCCTATCCACACATTCCTAGACTGCAAAGTCTGGAAATTTTAATCACTCAAGTTTGGAAGGGACATTATGAGGGCTGGATGTTGAAACCCCTTCTGTGCTGGCCCAGTGATTCTTTCCAGCTCTTATTAACCTGTCTGTACCTCCCAAAGCTGCCACACCTGGTCTCCATGTGGCTGTCATTCTGAGAGTTCCAGGAGAGAAATACCCTTAGGCCTCCCAGGTGGCACTGTCTCTCTGGGGTAGTTTTGCTAGAGTTAACAGCCCCAGAGAGCCCCAGGTCATGCAGTAAATCAGAGCCATTTCCTTCCTGGTGCCCCTTTGCTTCTTCCAAGAGGAGTCTAAGCCTTCACTCACCACTCAACTGGCAGCTCTGCTCTCCTCAGTATATCAGGAGGGGGAGATAATGACCAGAAAAGAAACTCATTAACTAGCCTCATTTTGCCCCACATTCCTTATATAAGCACTAAGTGGAATTTCAGAGTTTATATTGCAAGCCTGACTTCTACAGACTTTCTATATTTGTTAGGATACTTTGCTTGCAAGAAAGGAAACTAATTCCAGCTAGATTGTTTCAGTGATCTCTTGCTATATAATACACCACTCAAAATGTAGTGCTTGAAGCAATAACAGTGATATTATTTTTTGTGATTCTGTGGGTTAAGAATTCAGACAGGGCTCTGCTGGGCAGGTTTTCTGCTCCAGGGGATATTGGCTGGATTTGCTCACTCAGTTACATTCAGTTGGTGGCTGGACTAGGCTGGATGGTCCAAGAAAGCTTTACTCCCATGTCTGTACCTTGGCACTCTCCAAGTAGCCCATCTCTCTCCATGTGATGCTTCCTTATTCACTAGTCTGGTCTGAGCTCCTTTACATGGCAGCTGGCTCCCAAGGGAGCAAAGGTGGACATTGCCAGGTCTCTTAATAGCTAGGTCTGGGACTGGCGGGACATCACTTCCATCACTCTCTTTTGGAGAGAGAAAATAGGACCCCATCTCCTTAGGGGATAAATGGCACATGCATGCAGGGGAGGGAGGCATTATTGACAGCTATCTTAGGAGACTCTACCACATTATACAAGAGGGGAAATTTGATATAAGGTTTCAGAGACATTACAGGGGATCTGAGGACAAGAATACAGCCTAGCTTCAAAAAAGATCTACTTCTCATCCCACATGTTACATCTTCCCAGTTTTTATAGCTCTTTTTAGTCCGGATTCCAAATTCCCAGGGAAGGAACTCTGATTGGCCCAGCTTGCCCTCGATGCCCACCTCTCATCCAATCATCTGTGGCCAGAGGTGCCAAGCTAGACAAACATTGCTGCTGAGGGTTTCTCCTGAGCATAAAAGGGGCCTTTGTGAGTTGCAAAGACATTCCATGGGACTTTTAGAATGTATTTCTATATTTTAGTAGTTTGGAATTAGACATTTTTCTCCTTGGTAGGTCTCTGCATCCTTATGATATTTCTTTCTGTCCAGTGCCTCTCAAAGGCATTTGTTCATATATCTTTTCTGTGAAGGGACTGGCAGCTGAGTGGCTTCCATTTGAGGTCGGCTTCCCTAAACAGATGGGCCCCAAAAAGTAATTACGATTTGTCATTAACCTTGGCATCCAGACGCTGTAATGGAGGAGGAAGTTGGAGAGACCTGTTGTTAGATAGGATCTGTTGCCTTCCATCACCTCCCATCTTGGTCCCACTGTCCCCCACGTTTTTGGCACAGAATTTTTCCAAAATATGGGCAAAGGGAGAAGTGAGTCATAATGCTTAGAACTTGCTACATCCATTAGGTGGACACTGTTCCTATGGTTTGACATAAGCCAGGGCATATGCTCCTCTTTCTGACTCCTCCCCCTTTGTTGACCAGCAGTTTTAAACTCTCTGTGGATGGGATCCAGCGTCTTGGGGGCATCTGACCTTATAGACATATTTATGAATGTGTCTGTGCATTTTTCAGAAGAAATATTCACACATTTCATTAGATTTGGGAGAAACTCTGAACCTCCCAATGTTAAGAACTACTGAGTATAGTGCCTCAGTTTTCTCAGGGATTGGACCAATGCTTTTCAAAATCCATTCAGCCCTAATACTTGATGGAATCTGTTCATACAAGATGAGAATAGAAGTTTCCTGGACCCCTTAATTAGCAAAGTCCCTGCCATAATCGAATAAATAAACACATGTTGAATGAATAATATGTGCTGAATGAACCATAAACTCAACTAAGTCTCTCACTGAATCACTTTAACCTCTCAAACTCCTTGACCTCATCTGTAAAATGGGAAGTTGGACAGGGCAGTCTCCATATCCCTCTTGCCCAGGACTTTTCAACTCCAGCACTACTTACATTTTGGGACAAATAATTCTTTGTGGTGGGGGCTGTCCTGTGCAGTGTAGACTGTTTAGCAGTATCTCTGGCCTCTGCCCACTAAGGAGAGTTATCTGTAGTAACTCCCTGCTGAATTGTGACAACCAAAAATGTCTCCCAACTCTGTCTCCTGGGGAGCAAGGTCACTGCCTGTTGAGAACCACTGCTCCAGCCTTTTTATTGGTGGTTCACAAAGGGAAGGAGAAATGAACTGAGCATTTTCCTCCAATCATAATCAACTTCTAGAGAAATAATCACAACAGACCACTCTTATCAGCATCATGTGCTGGTGCTGTGCTCAAAGCTTTTTGTAGATTCATGTATGTAGTCCTCAGAACAATCCTATGCAGTAGATCACATCATTATCATTCCCATTTTGCAGATGAGGAAGCCAAGGCACAGAAAGGTTAAGCAGCTTGCCCACAGCCACACAGCTAACAAGTGGTGGGACTGGGTTTATGAACCCAGGCTGACTGTCACCAGGATTAGATTCCTATTCTGCTATTCCATAGGGAAACAAACATATATCTCCAAGCACTGGGCTAGGGATTTTCAAATATATTATATTTCCATTAATCCTCTTAATGTCCTCACTGTGAGACAGATTATGGTCTCTGTTTTATAGCTGAGGAAGTTGAGGCTCAATGGGGTTAAACCACTTGCCCAGGGGCACACAGCCTTCACATAGCCAAACCAGACTTTGAACTTGAATCTATCCTCCCACTGTATCCTGTTGCCTTTAAGGAGTACAGGCGGGAAAGGCAATTGGCAGATGATTTTGGGGTTTTAGAGAAGTCAATAAGTCACAGGGTTAATTGACTCAGTCTCACAGTTTCTTCCTTCAATGAAACAATTCTTTCTTCTCCACCCTGTAGCCCTAGTCCCCTGCAGACCACCGCATCACATTCTCTCAACTCTGTTTTCCATGACAGGAAAGGGCAGGGAGAGGGATCAGAAAGAGTTCCAGCCCTAAGCATTGAGATGAAACACAGACACCATTTTTCTAGCATCTGGGATGCTGGACCTGACCTCCAAATCCACCTCTGCCACCCTTGGACTGTGTGAACTTCGGCAAGTGATTTCTGATCTGTGTACCTCAGTTTCCTTGTCTGAAAAATGGGAGTAATAGGGCTGATCTCCCAGATTGTTGGTGACTTAAGGAAAACAATGCCTGTAGAGTACTTAGCACAGTACCTGGCACAGTAAGCCCTCAGAAACAAGCATTATGACTATTGCTATTACAGGGTTTATAATGCTACAGTACCTTGCCTGGTGTGGCCTACCCTAGCCCAGCTGAGCCTCCGGTCATCTTTTTCTCTTGGCTCCCACTCTGAATTGGGATGACCACCCCCTCCCCAAAGTACAGAGGCCCAGGCAGGAATCCCATCCACTAATACCTCAAGGAGAGAGATCAGGATCTAGAGCGCCCCAGGTGGTGACAGTGATAACCAACAGCAAGAATTAATGAGTCTGAAACACACACGCCCTGCATGCCAGCCGCATGGATCCATGGTGGAGCAGCTCGGTCATGTAAGGACAGGCTCCTGAGAGACCCCAGCACTGCTGCCTCAGGCTGCCCCTGTTGGAGCAGCCATTTCCCCATTCACAGCTGATGGTCCAATCTCGACTTCAGAAAGTGCCAAGTCTAATAAATTCAACAGTAATATTCCCCCACTTGGCAATTAGGGTAAGGTGAAGAGTGAGTGGCATGATCCTGGCACTGATGGTGTGTGTGTGTGTGTGTGTGTGTATGTGAGAGAGAGAGGGAGAGAGAGAGAGAGAGAGAGCGAGGAAGAAAGAGTGGAAGAGAGAGTGGAAGAGAGATGGAGGGAAGGAGGGGAAGAGGGAGGGAGAGAGAGAGGGAGAAAGAAAGGGAGAGAAAAAGAGAGACAGAGGGAGGGAAGGGGGAAAGAGAAGGAGGGAGGGAGAGAGAGATGGAAGGAGAGAGAGAGGGAGAAAGAGAAGAGGAAGGGAAGGAGGGAGGGAGGAAAGGAAGGGGTGGGAGAGAGAGAGAACACACAGGCACACCCACTCTCCCACTCTGCTGTGTTTTTATGAATCATGAAGTCACATCAACCACTGCTTCTGAGGCAGCTGCTCTGGCTCCCTCCCACCAGCTGGTGGAACCCCAGCCTCTAGCTGTCTCCCCTGCTAATTCAGGGATTGGCACATAGACCTATCCCACCAGGGCAGGCAGAGTGTCTTCCCTGGGCACTGCAGCATGCTACATTAAGCCTACTTCCTGGTGCAGTTGTGCATTCATGAGCCTGCTCTTTGACATTCACCGAGATGCTGCAGTGACCCGGGAAAGCTCAAAGGCGATTGCCTGAATGTTTCTGAGGTCAGGTTGAGCTTTTCAAGGGGTGCTGGGCTTAACAAACAGTCAGCTGTTAGGCTTCCTCTGGAAATCTGTCCTCACCTGCAGGAGGCAGTCCATGGGAGCCAAGGTCTTTGCAGGATTGGGGCATGTATATGCATGGATGTGAAGGCATGTTCTTGCATGTAGGTTCTGATCATGTGTGTGAGTATGTGTGTGTGTACACATGGACACATGCCTCTGCTGTATGTCTGTAGACATGTGCATTCATTTGTGGGTATTTGTGCCATCTGTGTGTGTGTGTGTGTGTGTGTGTGTGTGTGTGTGTGTGTTTAGAGATATACAGGTGAGTTTTATACATTTCTAGTCACTGCAGCCCCTGCAAAAGCTTTAGAGAAACAGATTTCACAAGCATGTTATAGCATCCTGGTTATGTAGAAAAAATGAGAGTTCAGGGAGTTATAAAAGCCATGCATTTCCAGAAGAAATAATTAGCAGCAACCATTACTGAGCAGTTACAAATGCCCGGTTCTGGGCATTTTACAAGTACTATCTCATTTTGCCTTTGCAACAATTCTGGGAGGTAAGGACTTTGTTTCTCTAATTTACAGATGAAGAAACTGAGGCTCAGAAAGGTTAAGTCACTTTCCTGGAGTCACAGAGCCAAGAAGTGGCAAAGTCCAGATATGGAGCCAGGCAAGCTCACTCCAGAACTGGCATCCTAACCCCTGCATCACAACTGTCTCTCAGTTCTATATTCTGAAAGTGCGTGTGCGTGCAGGTGGCTGTTGGCATGCCTGTTGGGAGGAGCCCATACTTTCCTGGGGTTGAGAATGAGCACCTGGCAGAGGTGATTGGAACCTCACAAAGTCCAAAGCTTGGCTTGTCTGACATCCACAGCCAGGCAGGGAGGAATTGCCCAAACCTTGTTCTACCTAGGAGGGGTAAAGTTGGACTCAGACCCAAATCACGTTCTTGGTGGCAGATGGGGCAGGATTGTGTGGGGGGCCAGCAGAACAGTGACTCCCCAAGATGTCCACATACGGATCCCTGAAGCCTATGGACACATTACCTTCAGTGGCCAAGGTCTTTGCAGTGATTGAGTTAAGAATCTTGAGATAAGGAGATGATTTGGATTATGTATGTGGGTCCAAGGATCCTTATGAGAGTAAGCAAGAAGGTCAGAGAGAATGGAAATTGCTCTGTTGCTGGCTTTGCAAATGGAGAAGGGGGCCAGGAATCAAAGAATTCAAGCAGATCCTGGAAGAGGCCTGGGAACAGACTCTCCCCTGGAGCTTCCTGAAAGAAGGAAGCCCTGACAACATCTTGACTTTAGCCCAGTGAAAGTTGTGTTGGATATCTGACCTCCAGAACTGTTTAAAAAAAATTTTTTTTTAGAGTTGGGAGTCTCTGTTACCCAAGTTGGAGTGCAGTTCAGGCAACCTTGACCTCCTGGTCTCAAGCGATCCTCCTGACTCAGCCTCCTGAGTACCTGGGACTATAAGCATGAACCACCACACCTGGTTAATTTTAAGATTTTTTGTAGAGATGGGGATCTCATTGTGTTGCCCAGGCTGGTCTTGAACTCCTGGCCTCAAGTAATCCTCCTGCCTCAGCCTCCCAGGGAGCTGGGATTATAGACATGAACCACAGTGCCCATCACAGAACTGTTAAAATAATAAATATAGGCCGGGCATGGTGGCTCAAACCTATAACCCCAGCACTTTGGGAGGCCAAGGTGAGAGGATTGCCTGAGCTCAGGGGTTCGAAACCAGCCTGGGCAATTTGGCAAGATCTCATCTCTACAATAAATCAAAAAATAAGCCAGGCATGGTAGCACGCACCTGTAGTTCCAGCTATTTGGAAGGTTGAGGTGGAAGAATCACCTGAGCCTAGCAGGTTGAGGCTGCAGTGGCCATGAGCATGCCATTGTACTCCAGCCTGGGTGATAGAATGAGACTCTGACTAAAAAAAAATAAAGGATAATAAATATATGTTGTCTTAAGTCACTAAGTCTGTGGTAATTTGTTACAGCAGCCACAGAAAACTCACAAAGGCATGACTCCTTGAAGCCTGTGGGTATGCAGTGACGTTTTGTGGCCCTCCTCCTGCTATGCTGTTTACCCCACTGAGTTAGACCCATCTGGGCTGATCTTGCTGTTTCAAAGCTCTGTTCAGCTGCAAGTAGAGAGAAAAGCCAGAGACCTGTCTGCCCTTTCTACCTGCAATGGCCACAGCATCTGACATTCTCACTGCATTGAGCCTCCCAAGGGCTTCATTCATGTGTCCAAGTGTTGTCTCAAAATGGAGCGGCTGAGTCTCCTCTTACTTAAAGCTCTTGAATGCTGTCCCATCACTCTTAGACTCAAGACCCTGTGTGGAGTGGCCCCTGCTGCCTCTCCAGCCTCATCTCACGTCATCCAGCCCCCAGCTTCGCTGAGCACCTCTCCTGTCCCTCACACGTGTTCTCTCACTTCCTCTGGGGCCCATCCTGACTGTTCCTGTCCCTCCCATTATGAGATCTCGTAGCTGCCCATGCTTGTCCTTCGAGTACTTATGATGATTATAGTGATCTGTGTGATTATTTCAGTAATGTCCGAGTCCCTCACTAGACACCCGCTCAATGAAGGCAGGGACTTCATCTGTTTTGCTCACCACTGGTTCCTCACTATGTACTCAGCCCATAATAGGCGCTCTGTAAATATTTGTCATGTGAATGAACAGCTCGTGTGCCTTCATTTGGGTGGCAAGGTCAGACCAAGCTGGGAATCCACTTCCCACCACCTCCATTGGATATCATCCATTGGTGCCCAGAAGGAGACACATACCCTTTCTGGTGCCTCTGGGAGCATCCTGGGAAGTGGGATGTGCCCACCCTACTTCTCTGAGTAACCAACAGCTCCCTTTAAGCACCCAGCCTTGTGATGAATGCTCCTTGGACACCAGGCATAAGTGGTCATCATAAAGCTAATCGGGTGTGTAAAGACCTAAGCAGAGTGACAGCCACTTACAATGTCCAGATAATTGAACACTTAATGTGGGTAAGGGGGGTGGATACATTAGAGAGACAAACAAAACCAGGCAGGCAAAGAAAACCGGGCAGCCAACATGGACCAGTCTACTTTTGGTCACGGAGGGTCCTTACATTTCAAAAAATGGAGGAATCTTATGTGTCAGCCTCAGGAGCTGAGCATCCCTGAATGCTGCCCATGGGAGGAAACTTGAGATGCCTCTTGTCTACCCCTCATACTAAGTCTGGGAAAGGAGCCCAGAGAACAAGTTTTTCAAGGTCATTGACAGAATAAGAGGTCGGAGTCAAACCTGCATGTTTTAACCCTTGGCTCACATGATCCCCATCCTCAAAGATGTACTTTGTTTTCTAATATAGAGGTAATATGTGTTCATTGTAAGGAAGTTCAGAAAGTACAGAGGAGTCCAGCTGATTGGGGGCTTAATGGGGAGGAGGGAAGTGGAGGCATTAAAGAAGGAAGAACCAGAGGGACCCCCCAAAACCCAGAATGTATTTATAAAGACTGTATTTATTCTTACATGTTTCGTTTAAATTTCAGTCACCTTCTAAGTACTCCCTGTTTGATGCAACATGCCTATCAAGATGCTTTTTCCACTGCTTAAAACGGTTTTTGAGTTTGTCCATTTTGATGCCTCTTAGTGCTTCTGCTGTTTTTTGTCTCACCTCTTCCACATGGGCAAAACGTTTCCCTTGGAGAACTTTTTTCATCTGAGAAAACAAAACACTCTCAGGATGAGATCAGGTGAATAGGAAGGGTGGAGCATAGTAGTCATGCCGTTTTTGGTCCAAAACTACTGAACATTCAGCACAGTGTGGGCAGGTGCATTGTCATGATGTGAGAATTGGTCACCTGTCTGCCACAACTCAAGACATTTCTTCTGCCAATTATGATGCAACCTTCTCAAAATTGGTACACAGATGCTGATGGGTCCCTAGAATACTTACCTGGAAGGGGAAGCCTGTACTACAAGGGGCCTGCCCTCCAAACGATAATTTCGGGGTTTTTGGGGTCCCCTCATAGAAGTTACTCATCACCCCTCCACCTGGTGATAATCACAGTGGATATTCTGGTACATTTCTTTCCTGAGTTGTTTCTTTATTACACACAATGAAGATATTCAGATGAGCGGGTTTCAAACCCAAACTCACACCCTGTTCCCAATCCTGCATTCTGGGATTTTGCTTTTTCCCACTTAACACAGCAAGGAGAATATTTTCCCATGCCATGTCCTTCCTTTCCACTGTGGAATTTCTCCAGGTGTGGCCAGGAAGTCATCAGCAGCAGAATCACACAGGGAGCTGCTCTAAAATACAGGTTCCCGAACTGCTGCCAATCCCATACAATCATTCTCCGAATGTTGCATGCTCTCCCCAGGTGATCTGGATGTGCCATACGTTTGGGAACCATTCCCCTATGCAGAGGTGCTCAACAAGGCTGCATGCTTAAATACTGATATCCGGGCTTAATAATATCTGCAGCAGAGAAGGTTTACAGTCAGGCCCCGCCCCCTCCCCTGTGCTGGTGTTTTTCTTAATGCAAGCTGATTGACAAGCAGTGAGGGTTGGGAACTGTCCCCCTTGTGTGAACAGGACTCTCTTGCCAAGACTGGTAAAAACAAATATTTCTTGTGGGGTGAAGATGCTGAAATGTTTTATCACCAGGTTAAAGGCTCACTTTGACTCATAGTCTAACGTGACCCAATTTTGACTTAGTTTCCTGCCAGGTTTTATTTCCTCATTTAAAATCTTTGGCTGTTGGAGCCTTCTGTGTGGTGGTCCTAGCATTTGGGCTACAGAGAGGGTGTCTACCCCAGTGGCTTCAGGAAGCTCCCTGCCCATTCCCTATCTTCTGTCGGGAGAGGAATGTCTGCCCATCTCCTTCTCACATCCTTCCTCTTTATTGGTCTGTATGGAATCCACGAGTAACAAGCATCCCTGAGTTGAGCCATCTGAATAACGATCTGAACTCTGCTGCATTTCCATGTCATTTGCTGCTACTGATGGAAGCTAATGTGACCCTCCCAGGACAGCATGGGCTAATGGGGCCCTACTGCATTTAGGATTCCGTGGTAGAAGAGCAGGTATCCTGGCAGGGAGGTGATAAGGTGGGCTTGTAATAGCGGGCAAATCCACAGCCCTTATTTTCCAAGAAGAGGCAAAAACCTTTTGTAAGTGTCCTCAACAAAACACGCTGCAGTTTAGAATGGGATCATCTGTCTCTGCCCCCACTCTCTTCCTGAATTGCATTGGCAAAGCTTGACCTGAGGAAGGAGGCCATGGGGATTCATGGAAAGTAAAGATAATTTCCTGAAGCAGAGAACTCGCCAGTCTTGGTTAAGTGACCCACTCAAGTATCTCACCCTCTCTGTGCTTTGAGATCCCCCAATGGTAGGGTGCAAAAACAAAATCGATCTTCTGACTGAGGCACTAGACAAAGGAGAAAACAGGTGGGAGCGAGACTGTGTAAGAAAAAGTCACCACGTGATGGCCATCCCTCCTCCATCAGCCTACCTCAGCATCTCATAATATTTTATAATCCTGCCTCATTGAAAAGTATCCTGATGTTGATCTGCTCTGTCAACTTCAAACTGCCTTTTAGAACTCCAGAACCTACTTTCTAAAGGAAATCTAATCCAACAGGCCCTCTAAAAAAAAAAGAGGTCAGTGCAGAAGAGCTCTGTGTGAATGGGGCATGGCAGCAACCCACAGCCTCGCCCCCCAATTGGCCTAAGGAGCGGCCTCATCAGCGGCAGCACCAAGTGGCCATCTGGGGACAAGACAATGGACGGATGTTGCCTCTGTCTGTCCTTCCACCCAGAACCTCATGCTCTATCTCACACAACAGCCCAAACCACAGAGGGGAGTACCCCTGAACTGGCTCTGTGGAACACTTGGGGTATCACAGAGCACAGCTGGACAACCACTAAAGCAGCCTAATGCCTCCTGTTTTCCAGATAAGGAAACAAGTACAGAGAGGCAAAAGACAGGGCTGAAATTGAGATTTCTCAATTCCATTGAAGGCTTTGAGGGAAACATGGTGATGGAGCAGCTGCTGAGTGTCTTGTGCCAACCTCAGGGACATGAGAGGCAAATGGACCGGAGCCAGCCAGGGTGACTACGTGTGTGCAGCCTGGTACTGGCCTGCAATCAAGGGGCCCTGGGTATGAGAGAAGCAGGGACATGGAGCAGGGTGGAGATGGAACTACTCAAGATTGTCCCTTAGGCTCTGCTTGGCACATGGCTGTGAAGGGACAGCAGGTATAGCAGTTAAGAACAGGGATTGGAGCCGGGCTTGGTGGCTCAAGCCGGGCTTGGTGGCTCAGCATGTAATCCCGCGCCTTTGGGAGGCTGAGGTGAGTGGATTGCCTGAGCCCGCGGGTTTGAGACCCGCCTGGGCAACTTGGCGAGACCTCATCTCTACAATAAATCAAAAAATCAACTGGGCGTGGTAGCGCGCCCCTGTAATTCTGGCTACTCAGAAGGTTGAGGCGGAAGGATCGCCGAAGCCCAGCAGGTCGAGGCTGCGGTGGCCGGGAGCGGCCACTGCACACCAGTCTGGGTGACAGAGTGAGACTCCGACTCAAAAAAAGAACAGGGGTTGGGAGCCAGACTGCCTGGGTCTGAATCCCGGCCTTCACCACTTCTTAGCTGTGTGACTGGGGTGAATCACTTAACCTCTCTGGACCTCAGCTTTGTCATTTAATACGTAGAAACAAGTGTATCCTTAGCTTCTAGTGCAGCTGTAAGAGTCATTAGGATCCCTGTGGGGTGCTTAGCTCAGTGCCTGGCACATGACACATGTTCCCATAACATCAGCTGTCATTGTCACAGGAGTCTAAGACCATAGGGTGGGGCGTGCTCCTGGTGACTGCCCCTTCCTATCATCCCACAGAAATCCTTTTTGGGGAAGACCAGGGAGAGGAGGGGTGGGTGAGAGGAGGAAGAGTCAGGAAGAGACTGCTGCCTTCAGCTCAGCACATCCTGCCTTCTCAAGCAGTTCTGGGCAATCTGGGTCACAGCGGAGGCGCCAGGGCTCACAGGCCACCATTGGCCCTTCCTCAGGCAGGGCGACTCCTCTTATGAATGGAACACAGAGGAGAAGCTGCTATTTATGATGTGGCAAGTCAGAGAGCCGTGAGGGCATGGCAGGAGCCAGGAGGCCCATAGGGAGAGCCGGCACAGGTGACTGCCAGGCAGGGCTGCCTGGAGCCCTCTGGGGCTGTGATGCCCAAGGCCCTCCCATCGGCTCTTATGCCCACTATGTCCACAGCTGGGGCCCGGCCTGTGGAGTCCAGCTCCACCTAGATTCACTGGCAGTGTCTAGAATGAGTCCTCATTTGAGGGAAGGGCAAGGAAATGACTTAAGCTGTTGGGAAGTGACCACAAAATAAATAAAACCGAGATGGAAACAGGGTGCCCACAGGTGTCACTGCTATGTATAGTCTTGTCACTTAAAGTGTGGACTGGGACAAGCAACATCACGTGGCATCACCTGGGAGCTTTCTAGAAATGGAGCACTGCAGCTCCCACCTCGGACCTGGCAGAATCTGCATTTTAATGAGATCCCCCTGTCAGCTGTGTGTACATTAAGTGTGAGCAGCACCAGGGGAATGCCCAAGAAACCTGGGTTCTAGTTTTGTCTCTGTTACATCCTAGCTGTGTGACCTTGGGCAAGTCATTTAACTTCCTTGTGCCTCACTTTCCTCACCTGTAAAACGGCACAGTCGTGGTATCTAACCTTCTGGGTGTGGTGGCAATGCACTTCATACCATGCCAGACATCTGCTAGGCACTGTAGGAGTGTATGTGGTTGTTACACACCACTTGGCACTCAGTGCAGCTTGCGTTTGCTGGATGCATGCATGGGGAGTGAGCTCCCATCCTTCAATCATTCATTCATTCATCATGCACGAATGCCCATGGGGACCTGGTTCAGCTCTGGGCACACAGCAGACAGACAAGGTCCCTGGCCCGGGGGTACTTAGAGTCCAGAGGGAAGCCAGAGAGTGTTTCACAGTTGGCTAATTATTTAATGCAGAGAATCTCACAGCTACTTACAAATGTGACGAGTGCTGTGAGGAAGGACAGGGCTGCTTTCCCAGGGAATAAGATTGGTGGGTTAGAGAAGGCTTTTAAGAGGAAGTGGTGTCTGAAGGATGAGGGGACTCTGGGCAGGAAAAGTATAAAAGTGTGTGTGTGTGTGTGTGTGTGTGTGTGTGTGTGTACACACGATCACAAATCTGATTGTGTGTGGGGGGGGCATACTCCAATTCCAAGGAACAGAAGGTACAAGACAGGCGAACCAGAACTGGAAGCAGTGGTTCGCAAACTTGAGCCTGTGTCAGAATCCCCTGGAGGGCTTAAACCACAGATGGCTGGGCCCCGCCTCAGAATATCTAATTCACAAGTTCCCACATGACATCGAGGCTGCTGATCTGGTGACCACACTTGGAGAACCACTGAACTAGAGCATGAAATTCAAGAGCAAGAAAGAGAAAAAAATTCAGGGTTTCACCTGGGGCCAGATCCCATGCAGGGTTATGGAAGTGGCATGGATCAGCTATCAGCCCAATGCTTCGAAGTGGGGCGGCGGTGACATGATCCGATTCTTGTTCAAGTATCACCATGACTGCGGCAGGGAGGACAGATGGTGGAGAGCGTGAGTGAAAGCAGGGACTTGTGAAGAGGTTACTACAGTCATCCAGAAGAGAGATGGCGGTGGCTTGGCTGAAGTGAAGATAGCAATGGGTAGAATCCAGGAATGTTGGGGAGGCAGAGGCAAGAGGATTTGGTGACTTGGTTAGATCATAGAATGTCAAGGAAGACCCCCAGGTTTCTGGTTTGAGCAAGTGAGTGGATGGTAGTGACATTTCCTGAGGCTGGGAGGCAGGCTTGCTGAAAGCATTCCATTTGAAAGCATGAGTTTGAGGTGGCTGTGAAGACATTCAAGTGAGCATGTCATATGGACAGTTAGATACACAGATCTGGAGCTCAGAAGGCAGCTTCCAGGAGGAAGCGACATGAGGTAGGACAGACTAGGTAAGGTTCTTAATCTGTAGATAGAGTAGACCAACTTGGAGGGTCTGGGGAAGGGAGGGGGAGGTCTTTGATGTTCTGAAAATGTATCAGAATTGTATGAGCGTATGCCTTTTTCTAGGGGAAGGGCCCACAGCATCATCAAGCGCTCAAGAGTTTGACTCAGAAAAGGTGATGACCACCAGCCGGCTGCTGGTGGTCTTCAGTCCTATGAGGTCCTTGTGACCCTGTCTCTGCTTCCAGGCGCCTGGTGGACCGCCTGGAGACCATGAGGAAGAACGTGGCCGGGGATGGGGTGAACCGCTGCATCCTGTGTGGGGAACAGCTGGGGATGCTGGGCTCTGCCTGCGTGGTGTGTGAGGACTGTAAGAAGGTACTACCACCCTCTTCTCCCTCCTTCCCTGTGCGGCGTCTGCATAGGGGTTGGTCCTCGGCTCCTGCTTGTGGGGTGAGGGAGGGGCTGGGTTTGGGGGATGCAGCTTAGATCCTGAAGATTTTTTTCTGGAATGCTCCTATGTTCAACTGTCTTCCAAGGCAACCCTGAGACTGCTTCCTCACTGGAAGACACTCTGATCTTTCTGTCCCCTTAGAGATAAGTCCATCCAGGATGAACTTGGGAGCCCATGGCAAGGCATGAGCTAGGACTGAGCCTGCAGCTACCCTGGTGGTGGCTTAGCAAGTTCTGTCTCAGTTTAAAAAGCATGCTAGGCACGTGTTTATACTTGTGTATGTGGAATGCTTTCAGCATTCTTGTACTCTGCATTATGGTACAAGAGACTTAGAAACTCTCTATCCAGCCAAATTAGAATCTTTTAGCTTCGAGAACATTCGTTCTCAAGGGAGAGTCTCTCTGTGTTGTCTTCACCCTCTGCCCTTTCCTTAAATTGCCTGTACTTGACAATTCCAGGGCAGAAACACAACTGCCTTAGGGTCTGCCTGACTCCAAGGAGTTCAGGTGAACAACCCAACTGGAAATAACCATAATGTCACTTGGCATCTCTTGCTTGATGTCTCATTTGACATTTAGAATAAAATATTGGAGAAAGTGTATCTATTCTGGGAAAACTTGCCTGCTGCAGTCAACCAGAGAGGAAGAATTTTGTGACCCATTCAGTTTTCTTATTTGTCTTGACTTCTAGGAAATTCAGCCAAAAATAGAATGTTCTGTGACACAGCTATGGCATTTACTCAGATAACTTCCTGCTCCTTGGGGCATTGAACTTCTGGTCAGAGTCTAGGCTGTCTCAGATCCATTTTGGAAATAAATAAGAAATAAATTAATTACTGAATGCCTATATGGCCTTTCTTCTCAAAAAATTAAGTTGCATCCCACAGGAACTCTAGGATAATTCCTTCATTCAGTGCTTGGGAATGACTTGAGTTCTTGTTATTGGAAATAAGACTCAGATTGGAGGAAAATTCTAGATCTTTACATCCACCAAGAGAAAGGAGAGATCTGTTGCCAACCCTCTCAGTTCTCTCCCCCAAGTGCTGGCAGCTCGGAGTGTGGCCCAGCTGAGTGGACACTGGTTGTGTTTTGTCCCCAGAATGTGTGCACCAAGTGTGGGGTGCAGACCTCCAACAACCGCCTGCACTCGGTGTGGCTGTGCAAGATCTGCATCGAGCAGAGAGAGGTGAGAAGCACCCCCCTTGCCAGCTTTCTTCTCCTCTCTGGAAACAGGGCAACAGGAGGGCATGTGGAAGCAAGGGTCCTATTGGGTCTGTGTCTTAAGAGGTTAGTATGAAAGGAACCAGCTCAGTTTTGAACACCAGCAGAATGGGCCCTGAGTATTTGAGGGATTTCTTCTCTCCTCTGTTTCTGTGATTTTTCCTTCTCTCCCTCCCCCCATCCCTTGTTCACTGCCCTCTGACCACCTTTCCTCCCTCAATCTCCATTTCTCACCTCCTAGGTCTCCCTCTCCCTGCATCCTGCCTTTCTCTTTCCCTCTATTCCATGGCTTTCTCCATCTTTTCTTTCCTCACATTCTCCCTCTCATCTTCACCTCCTTCTCTTCTTCTCCCTCATTCTCTTCCTGTCTCACACTCTTCCACGCCATTTCCTCTGCACTTTCTCTTACTTTGTCTCTTTCTCCCATGGCATCTTTCTCCTCCCCATCCCTGCTTATTATGTGTGTGACCCCAGTTAAGTCCTTTCTCCTCCTCCGGCTTTCTCCATCACTCACCCCCCGCTGCAGATGCCTGCCTTTGAGATGATGTCTCAATGGCCATGTTCTCCTCAGTATCTGTCAGGAGCCTCGCAGGAAACAGCTGGCACACTTCAATAGGGGAATCAAGAGTTTGATAAAGGTGTTCTTTACAAAGATCTGGGCAGAGCTAAGGGAAATCAACAAAGGTTGGTGAGTCACTCCAACATCAGCAAAAGCAGGGTTGCTGTTACCACTCTTAAAACTGAAGGGTTGGAGGAGGGAGGGGTTACCAGGCTGGAAGGCAGGTGTAACCTGACAGGAATGTAGTTGCTTTCCAACTAGCAGGAAGGGAGCCAAGGAGATGAATACCACCCCAATCTCCTCCCTGCTGCTCGCTCTTCCTCTGCACAGAGAACGTTCCAGCAGTGCCAAGCTTGCAAGTGGTTTTGCTGACATTTCTTACCAAATAAACCTAAAGACAGAGGTCAAGGAAGTCCAGTTACTGTAAATCCTAGTAGTCAACCTGGGGCAGAGAGCAAGAGAGAGAATGTATCTGATGGGACAATGAAAGATGTTCCACATGTCCTTCTAGGACACCTGCCCTGTTCTAATCCACAGGGCCAAGAGGAAGGCCAGAGGTCTGGGGAAGTTATGGGGAGATCATCCTTTGTACAACAACCAGTGTAGTGGAGAGCATGCCATGTTTAAGAGATGGAAGACTTGGTGTTAAGTCCTTGGTTTTCCATTCTCTGGCTGTGTCCTCTTGGATCAGTCCTTAAAATTTCTGATATTCAGCTTTCTCCATCCATAACATGGGCACACCTAAGCCCTTTTTAATGAGGTTTCAGGGCCAATGGTGGCATTATTATGAACTGTGCAAAGCTGGGTGTATCGCAAGAAAAGTGTTCTGGGTGTTGTGTCAGTGTACTGTGGGTGGGGAGCAAAGATAAGGATTGTCACTCATGAAGGTAAGAGTAGCCATGCTTGGCTGCCGTTTCTTCAACCCCTACCTCTCTTCCCTAGGTATGGAAGCGTTCTGGAGCATGGTTCTTCAAAGGCTTCCCCAAACAGGTCCTCCCACAGCCTATGCCTATAAAGAAGACCAAGCCTCAGCAGCCAACCGAGCCAGCGGCCCCCGAACAGCCTGCCCCAGAGCACAAGCACACTGCCCGGGCTCCTGCTCGAGGTAGGACAAAATGGGTTCCTCTTTTTTTTAACTTTTGTAGGTTATGTTTATTGACATTTACAGTATCAGAAGTTAAAACAGAGAGATTTTTTTAAAAAAGTACACAGCACATATTCCATTAGCCTTCAGAGCAAAAGCATTATTGTACGTGTAGCTTCTGGAACACTCTGCTGTATACTCACCTTTGAGAAAATGACCGTGAAAAGGCTAAATATTATTATTACATGTTAGTATTATTTAAAGACAGTTTGGGGTCAGGCACGGTGGCTCACGCCTATAATCCCAGTACTTTGTGTTTTTTAAATTAATTTATTTATTATAGAGATGTGGGGCACAATTCAGGGTTAGGTATATAAACAATAATCATGCAGGTACTCTTGTTGATGAGGTATGCCCCTCCCTCCCCTAGCAGTTTTCCTCAACTTCCAATCCCACCCCCCTCCCCTGACTGTTTTCTACTACTGCCAATCACTTTTTTATAACATTATAATTATTTGTCCTTCTTTATGGCTGCATAATATTCCATTGTGTATATGTACCACATTTTTAAAATCTAGTGCAACCTCTTTGGAAGACAGTGTGGCGATTTCTGAAAGAACTAGAAATCGACCTTCCATATGACCCAGCGATTCCCCTATTGGGAATATACCCAGAGGAACTCAAATCATTCTATGACAAACATACCTGCACACGTATGTTTGTTGCAGCTCTGTTCACAATAGCAAAAACATGGAACCAACCGTGTTGCCCAACAAAACAGGTTATTCTTTCAGGACCAAGGACAGGTCTTGGCGAGAGACCCTACCTCAAGCAAGTTCTTTCAGGACCAAGGACAGGTCTCAGTTAATTGGCCTACCTCAAGGATGTCCAGGCATCATGTCTGCATTTCTATCCAGTTGGTGGACACTCAGCCTCTAGACTTGGGTCTAGAACTTCTATGTCCCGTTCATAGTTTACCATAAACCCTTCTCAAGAGGGTAGCACAGGGAACTGTCCAGCAATGTCATCCTTGATGAAATAATGGCACAACAGAGGTAGAAACTGAAATTAGGAACTAAGAGATTCCCACCACCAAAATGTATACTGGAGCCTGGGAGGATTCAGAGCTTGCTGAGAAGCCCTTTCTGACCTCTACTATTTCATATATCATCCAGAAGCAAATCTGAATTGGACTAATTAAAAGCTAAAGATGAATAAAAAGGAAATTAGGCCAGGTGTAGTAGCTCATACCTGTAATCCCAGCATTTTGAGAGGTTGAAGCAGAAGGATTGCTTGAGGCCATGAGTTCAAGGCTACAGTGAGCTATGATTATGCCACTGCACTCCAGCCTGGACAGCATGGCAAGACACTATCTCTACAAAACAATTTAAAAAATTTGCCATGCATGGTGGTATATGCCTATAGTCCCAGCTACACAAGAGGCTGAGGTGGGAGGATTGCTTAAGCCCAGAAGTTGAAAGTTATGGTGAGCTATGATCATGTCATCCAGCATGGGTGACAGAGCAAGACCTTGTCTTTAAAAATTAAAAAAAAGGAAGATAGAAAATTACCAGTACTATTGATATCACTATTATCCACATAACAAGTATTAATTATTAAAATAATAATTAAAGAATGGTTAAAGACAAAACAGTAAAAAAAAGGCAACCACAATAAAAGCACACCTCAGTTGGATTAGACCTCCAGGACTGACCAGATAAAGCCCTTTCACTAATTTCAGTTGTCAATAAGTGATAGAATAAGTGACTACATGACTATTTCAGAGTTGAGTGCAGGCAGCGCTTCTGAAAGGAAGGTTGTAGTTGAAGGTCTCAGATACTGAAATATCCAACTGTGTTTCCCATAAGGTGGCTTCCCAAGGTGCCTAGCACAGTGCGTGGCATCCAAAAAGCACTCAACAAATGTTTTCTTCCTGACAACACATGAGCAATTTCTTGTTGTTGTTTTCTTTCTTTTTTTTTTTTTTGGAGAGACGAGGCCTCGCTATGTTGCCCAGGCTGGTCTTGAACTCCTGGGCTCATGCAGTCCTCCTGACTTTGCCTCCCAAAGTGCTGGAATTACAGATGTAAGCCACCAGGCCCAGTGACACATGAGCAATTTCTACCCTTTGCAGGGAATCACTAAATTGTCCACATCTTCTGCATCTCTGAGGAGTCCCCAGTTTCTACCACTCAAGGATCTTTCTTCCTGGTTAAGCACCACTCCTCCTAGGCTGAGAAGTCTGTGCAGCATAATTCTTTTTTAAGCCTATGTTTACTCCCTATGTGCTCGTGCATGCAAAGAAAATAATATGAAACTGAACAGGAGCTAGATCAGACAGGGGAGGTTGGGACAGAGACTTTTGATTTCTTTAAAATGTTCTTGGGAGGGATGGATGAGCCCCTTTGAGGATTTCTTCAGTAATGATTCTCCAGACGCTAGAAAGCCAGTCTTCCTCATCATTTTTCTCTCTCTGCAGGTGACACTGAAGACAGAAGGGGCCCAGGTCAGAAGACAGGTGTGTTCTGCTGACTCTGTCTTATACTTCAAAACAGGAGTCTTTTCATCTCACTCCATGGATGCCCTTTCTCCATTCAACTCGTGCTTTTCCTTCCAGGCCCTGATGTGGCCTCTGCTCCTGGGCGAGGAAGCTATGGGCCTCCCGTGCGCAGGGCCTCTGAGGTACGAATGAGTGCTTCCAGCCGTGATTCGGAGAGCTGGGACCACAGCGGAGGTGCTGGAGACTCTAGCCGGAGCCCAGCAGGTAAGAGAGCTGGGCAAGTCTTGATCAACTCCTGGATGAGGAGACTCAGAAAGAACAAGGAAGACCACATTTTCATTTGTATATTTATTCAGCACTTATTGAGCACCTACTGTGTACCATGTTCTATTCTAGATGCTGATTCTAGTCTATGGTAAAGGAAAGACAAGATTCAGAAGCAGCTCTGGCTCCAGACAGCCATAATTTTGATCCAGTCCTTTTCTTGTGCTAATACCATATGTAAGAAAAAATGTGATTTTTTTTTTTTTGGCCTTCCTCCCCAAAAAACTCTGGGGGAAAATACCCCTTGGCTTTGCCACAAGTAATTATGCTTTACTCTCAAAGACATGTCGGAGTTCTTTCTTCCTTCAGCAAATGACCTCTGCTGCCTATGTACGTGGGGTGGGGCAGTATGGCCAGGATGTCATGACAGGTGCCTTTGCTGGGTACCCAGTGCCTCTGGTCTCACTCATGGTGGGTTTATTTGGCAAAAGTGCCCACCAGTGGGGATCCTTGATCCCTGGACTTTGAAAGAAATGTCTACTATAGTGGGAGCATCTATGTCCCACAGTCTCTTGGGTGAGACTTCAGAGCAGTTAAATTTCTTTTGTAGGAAGGGGCTGCATCTGGGTCTAAGTTAGATGGACTGGCTGGTTGGGTCCCATGTTGACCTCTGGCCTGCTCATCCTGAATTGTTCATCCATGGTGCAATGCCCGAGTTCCTCTTCTTATTAGCAACATAGCTGGGCACAGCCCTGGTGCTTCATCTGCTGCCTAGCCCCCCGATACACCTGTGGTTCAGAAGAACAGAGAAACATTGTATCCATTGAACAATCATTCCTTAATCTTCTCTGTCCAGCCCCTGGTGACCACTATCTTCATTCTGTCTCGGTAAATTTGACTACTGTAGGTTATACATATAAGTAGAATCCTGTAGCATTTGTCCTTTCATGCTTAGCTTATTTCACTTAGCATAATGTTTTCAAGGTTCATCTGTGTTGTAGCCTGTGTCAGAATTTCTTTCCTTTTTGAGGTTATATAATATTCTATTGTCAATATAACTGCATTTTGTTTTTCCATTCATCTGTCAATGGGTGTTTGGGTTGTTTCCACCTTCTGGTTATTGTAAATAATGCTGCTGTGAACATAGCATACACAAATCTGTTAAAGTTTCTGTATTCAGTTCCTTTGAGTATACACCTAGCAGTGAAATTGCTGAGTTCTACAGTAATTCTGTGTTTAAATTTTTGAGGAGCCACCACACTGTTTTCCACAGTGGCTTTATCATTCACAGGTTTCCACCAACAATGTACAAGCGTTCCAATTTCTCCACATCCTTGCCATCACTTGTTATTTTCTGGCTTTGGTTTTTCACTTCACCCATAGCCATCCTAATGGGTATGATGTGAAATCTCATTGTGGTTTTGATTTGCATCTAGTGATTAGTGGTGCTGAGTGTCTTTTCATGAGCTTATTGGTCATTTGTGTATCTTCTTTGGGGGATTGTCTATTCAAGTCTTTTGCCCATTTAAAAATTGGTTTGCTTGTTTTGTTGTTGGATCGTAGAAGTTCTATAATATATAATTCTGGATATTAATGCCTTATCCGATGTATGACTTACAAATATTTTCTCCCATGTCATGGGCTGATTTTTTAATCTTTTCTAGTGTTGTTTGATGCACAGTTTTTATTCTGATGAAACACAATTGTTTTTGTTTGTTTGTTTTGCTGCCTGTCCTTTTACAAAGATCTGCAAAGTCATGACCAAGTTCAAGGTCATGAGGATTTTCATTTATTTTTTCTTCCAAGAGGTTTATAGTTTTAGCTCTTATGTTCGAGTCTTTGATCCAGTTTGAGTTAATTTTTGCATGTCAAATCCTGTGCCTTTAACTGCTATATTATTTTGCCTTCTGAGGGAAAGACAGTCACAGGACATTTCCGAATCAGATTTGGATGCCCTGTCCCTCAAGAGTCAATGTAGGCCAGGTGCAGTGGTTCATGTATGTAATTCCAGCACTTTGGGAGGCCAAGGTAGTAGGATTGCTGGAGCCCAAAAGTTTAAGACCAGCCTGGGCAACATAGTGAGACCCTGTCTCTAGACAAAATTTAAATACTTAGCCAGACGTGGTGGTGCATGCCTGTGGTCCCAGCTACCTGGAAGGCTGAAGCGGGGAGGATCACCTGAGCCCAGGAAGTCGAGGCTGCAGTGAGCTATGAGACAGGGCAAAACTCCATCTCTAAAAATAAAAAAAAGTCAAAGTAAATGTCTCTCATCTATGAAGCTTCTAGTATGTACCAGCTCCACCTTAAGCTAAGTTAATTGTTCCCTCCTCTGAGTTCTCAGAGTAGTGAGACACAGCCCCAAAGCAGTGCTTACCACCATCCAAAACAGATCATAGCCTGAATCTCTCTCCCTTGTCTCTCTCCATTAATTCATTATGTTTCCAAATGTTTATGAAGCACCCATCATAAATTAAGTTCTTCCTTCTCGTTTTACAGCCTATACTAATGTTCCTAGTTGACCACAGTCTCTTAAATGCTTGCAGACGTGAATTAATAGTGAATACTGATAGCAGCTCAGGTTTATTGAGCACCTACTGTGTGCCAGGCATGTGATTCAACCCTTTCCATGGGCTATCATTTAATCATTCAACAACTCTTGGGGTAGGTGCTATTATAATCTATAATCATCCTTACTTAATAGAGAAGGCAAAGAAAGGCAAAGAACAAACAAACAAAAAATTTGCCCAAGGTCACACAAAAGTCATAGCTGGGCTGGCCCACTATAACTTCCACTGGAGGTGCTAAAAGCAGCTCAGTAGAACAAATTCCCAGCAAAACTTCCTTGTTCCAAGTCTTCATCCTGGACCCTCAGGAACCCCCCTCGCACATAGTGTGGAAACTCCTTCAGAGGTTTTCTGAGAGGAATTGGGTTACCTTCTCTGTGGGGACTCACTACCCCACAGAGCAGGCAATTCCAGTCAATGGGCTCCAAGTGTCATTCACACATTGCTCATTCAACAAGCAGCTTCAAGACAGACTGGGCCAGAGTCCTTCCCAGCTCTGTGACCTTGGGTGTATTTGGCCTCTGTTTCTTCAACTGAAAAACAGGGACCATAAAACCACACATAGCACTGAGTGGGGAAGTTTCCATGAGGTGATGTGCCAGGCCTGGTGCATGTAAAGAACCCCATGAATGTTGGCTATTCGGCATTTTGTAATTTTTGCACAGGGCTTGGTGTCTGGTGGACATTCAATGAATACTTGTTGAATGAATGGGTGAGTGCATGAACAAATGAATAAGGACCCAAATGAACAAATGGCAGTGCTAACGTGGACCCTGAGACAAAACTGGGTGGTTTGTAAGCTTCTAGATGGAGGTGGCAATGCAGCTTCTGTCACAAGCATTCAAGCATCTGTTCGGCAAAAAGAGTTGATATCAGGAAAGGTGAAATCCAGCCAAGACAGGTAGGGAAGGACAGGGCTTTTGTTTCAGAACATTAACCTTCTGAGTGCCAGAAACAGACCCTAGAGACTGACTGACAGAGTTCAAATCCTGGCTCTGCCACTAACCAGCCAAGAGATATTGGATGGGCTCCCTAACCCCTCTGTGCCTCCATTGTTCCATCTGTAAAATGGAGGTGATAAGGCACCCACTTCATGGGCTTATTTGTGTAGAGATTAAACAAGTTCTTCTATGTAAAGTCCCTGAAGCATGATGAACCCTGACTAAGTGTGAATTCATTATTATGATGAGGTAGGTAGAGCTGTTAGCTTCATGAGACATCTGAGGTTCAGAGAGAGTGAGTGACCAGCCCAGGGTCACACAGCTTACATGGGAAAGGACTGAGATGCAAAGCCAAGTCCATATGAAGATAGTTTTTCAACAGTAAGGAAATAGTATCAACACATGGCTTCTGTTGGGTGTTTACTACATGCCAAGCACTGTTCTGA
The DNA here is from genome assembly GCA_963574415.1 of Tarsius wallacei. NCBI lineage: Eukaryota > Metazoa > Chordata > Mammalia > Primates > Tarsiidae > Tarsius > Tarsius wallacei. The sequence continues at coordinate 84,471 of CAUYQG010084171.1, forward strand.
GCACTGTGCCTGTTTGTATCAGTGTATCTTCACCAGCGCTTTGAGCTGGGAACTGTTATCTTTGTTGAACAGATGAGGAAACTAAGGCTCAGAGAGGCTAGGTCACTTGGGCAAAGTCACAGAGGTGGAAGCAGGCTCATAGAACAAACGTGTACTTTTTTTTTTTTAAGTTGGGGTCTCACTCTGTTTCCCAGACTGGAGTGCAGTGGCGTGACCATAGCTCACTGCAGGCTTCAGACTCCTGGGTTCAAGGGATCCTCCCACCTCAGCCTCCCAAGTAGCTGGGACTACAGGTGTGCACCACATGCCTGGCTAATTTTTAATTTTTTTTGTAGAAACGAGTTCTCACTATATTGCCCAGGCTGGTCTTGAGCTCCTGGGTTTAAGGGATACTTCTACCTTAGCCTCCCAAAGTTCTGGGATTACAGGCGTGAGCCACACGCTTGGCTGAACCTATGTTTTTTTAACAGTTGTGCCAGTGCTGGGATTTTCCCGAGAGTCTGAGTTTGGGGAAGAAAGAACACACAGAGGTCAGGAGAAGAGAATCGGAGAGGCTGAGCATGTGAGGTGCCACCTCCGACAGAAATCAAGGGTCTCCCTCACGCGCTGCCCTGTCCCAGGCCTCTTCTTCTCTGTATGCGACACATGGCAAATGTTTCTTTTTCTTTCCTCTGCAGGTTTGAGACGGGCCAACTCAGTCCAGGCCTCCAGACCTGCCTCAGGCTCAGTGCAGGGCCCAGCACCGCCTCAGCCTGGACAGCCAGGTACCTGCCACCTGCCCACTGGCACCTGCCCGCTGACACCTGCCCAGGCTGTCACTTGGCTGTGACCCCAATACCTCCCACCCCTGCTTGCAGAGCCGGCTGGACTTTCTGCAAAGCTGCAGAAATCCTAAGCTCTTCTAAGACCCTGAGAATGAGTAATCCTCTGGGCTGAGAAGTTGGGGGCAGGGAGAGCAGGAGGAGCATTTTACCCACCCAGTGCAAGAAGTGACAGTGCTTCAGGCCTCCATGCTTCCCACCTCCAGCATGCATCCCCATTTCACAGAGGAGCAAACTGAGGCTCAAGAAGTTCTCAAGCACTGGGGCTTAGACCCAGGCCTTTCTGACTCCCAATCCTCCCCCCACAGGACTGTTCCTGCAGCCTCAGTTACCTGTGCACATCACCTGCTGCTCCTGGGCCTGTGTCCATGCCTGTGAAATAAGGGCAGACAGCAAACACCCAAATGATGCTGCCTCTCTGCCTCATCCCTCTTTTTCTCTTCTCCCCACTCAGGGCCCCCCGGAGGCAGCAGAGCTGGCTCTGGGCCAGCAGGGCGCTTTCCAGATCAGAAACCAGGCAAGTATCCACTGCCTCCAGTTCTCCTCCAAGCATCCACCTCTCTCCTTCTTCCCTGAGGGAGCAGAGAGCCACCAGATCTTGACTCAGCCTACACCCGGAGGCCTCTCTGATGGGGTCTAAGCAGCCCCCTAATTCCAAAACTCTGGATAGTCCATGCCAAGATTAGATAGGTAGAAAATGCCACCAGGCATGGTGGCTCATGCCTGTAATTTCAGCACTTTGGGAGGCTGAGCCCAGGAGTTCAAGACCAGCCTGAGTAATACAGTGATGACCCTGTCTCTACAAAAATTTTAAAAATCACCTGGGCACAGTGACTCATGCCTGTAGTTCTTGCTACTCAGGAGGCTGAGGCAGGAAGATTGCTTGTAGTGAGCTATGATTGTGCCACTGCACTCCAGCCTGGGGGACAGAGCAAGACCCTGCCTCTTAAAAAAAAAGGAGAAAAGGGGAAAAAAGAATGCCAACCCATATAGTTAAGAGCATAGACTTCCTAGCTATGTGACCCTGGGCAAGTTACTTAACTTCTCTGAGCCTCAATTTTCTTATTTTTAAAGTGGAATAATACTTAGGGCCTACATCAAGGACTGTTGGGAAGATTACACAAACTAACACTTAGAAAACCTTAGCCCGCTCCCTGGAATGTATTAAGGCCACACTAAGTGACAGGGATTACTACGTAATTCAATATGTCATCATCTTCAATCACAACTATGAAATATTTATTGCTTTCAAATGCACAGGCACTTTTTTAAGTGCTTCACATCTATTTGCTCAGATATTATAATTCCCACTTTACAGATTAAGAAACGGAGGCTCAGAGACATTAAGTAATTTGTCCCAAGTCACACAACCAAGATTCAAACCCAGGCTATCGGACTCCAGAGTCCACATCGCTGATCGATGCCCCCACGAGTCTGTTTTATCTATGACTGGATCAGCTTGAGGGGGATGCTGCCAAAGACAGACGCCAAGGCCCCACTGCAGGGCCTGCTGATTCTGGGTGGGGTCTGGGGACCTGCATTTTCGAAAGCTTCCCCGGGTGCTGCTGTCCTTAAGAAACAGGGCGTCCGCTGCCTGTCCTGTCTCCCTGCAGAGGTGGCTCCAAGCGACCCCGGGACCGCCGCCCCACCCCGAGAGGAGAGGACAGCGGGAGTTGGGGGCTACTCGACAGTTGGAGCCAGGGAAGACCGAGCGGGCCACCCGCCGGGACTCTATTCCCAAGTGTCTGCGGCTGCCCCGCAGCCCACCGCGGCCCCCGTCCGCCAGCAGCCACCCCCAGACGAGGAGGAGGAGGAGGCCAACAGCTACGACTCGGATGAAGCCAGTAGGTGGCGCTCACGGGAGCTGGGACTGAGAAAAGTGCTTCAGAGGCGACTCTGGGAGCACGGGACCCCAGGGACAGCCCTGTCTGTCCACCCCCAGGCCCCTAATATGACAGCGCTGAGAGACACATTTGTCAAGTGATGGGAATGCAGACTTATACTCCAAAATCCTCAAAATGCTATCCACTGTCCAAAGGTGAAAGCCTGTATGTGTTTTTTCTTGTGATAAGATATGCAGACATCAAAGCCACTATTTCCATCATTTGAAAGAATGCAGTTCAGGGATGTGAACTATGTTCTCCATGCTTGGTGTTGTCTCTCCTCAATGAGTTAAACAGAGAATTATCATATCACTCAGCAATTTCACACACAGGTGTGTGTGTGGGGGGGTGTTAAAACTCTTTAATATTTATCTTCTAAAAAGTAATTTATTAACCATGATTTAAAAGTTGCTGGCAAGCCAGGCTCGATGGCTCAGCCTGTAACCCCGCGCTTTGGTAGGCTGAGGTGAGTGGATTGCCTGAGCCCATGGGTCCGAGATCCGCCTGGGCAACTTGGCGAGACCTCATCTCTACAATAAATCAAAAAAAAAAAAAAAAATTAGCCGGGTGTGGTAGTGCGTGCCTGTAGTTCCAGCTATTTGGAAGACTGAGGCGGAAGGATCACCGGAGCCCAGCAGGTCGAGGCTGTGGTGGCCGGGAGCGGCCACTGCACTCCAGTCTGGGTGACAGAGTGAGACACCAGTTCAAAAAAAAAAAAGTGGCTGGGCATTTTCTCTTGCATCCATCCATTCAGTGACTTATTAAGTGCCTACTCTGTGCCTGTCCCACTCAGTCCCCCAGTCCCTGGGACACACACACACAGACACACACACATACACACATACACACACATGCCAGAGATGCTTCTCCTGGGTATGGCTCAGGGAGGCAGGATTGGCAAGTGTCTGGACCCAATGTGTGTTGGTGGGCGGGGACATTCTAGCTATTCCTGATCACTGGGGTGACTGGAATGCACAGAAGAAAGGGACCAAGGGCTGTGACTGGTGACATGGCTTTGGCCTGTTGTGTCATCCATCCTCATTGTAAAATGAGGAGTAGAACACTACTTCCCATGCGAGCTGAGGGACAGGTAAACTGAGGTAGCTCCTGGGAAGGCGCTTCATAAACTGGAAACCATCATTCTTACACAGAGTGCAACACCCTTGAGAAAATGCTGTTCCGTGACATGGGATCAGAGGGTGTGCTCGTCCACACAGTTGGGTGCTGGTTTTGTGCCGGGCAATGTTTTAAGGACACGATTGTTTCAAGGACACGATGTGCACAAGCTCATTGAACCCACCCCATAGGCCTGGGAGTCATTGCTTTCACTCTTCCCATTTCACAGATTGGGAGATGAGGCTCCGAGGGGCGTAGGGACTCGTAGGAGCTCACACAACCTATGGGTGGAGACTCAGTCAGTCCTGCTGCTACAGCAGACTAGAGGCTAGACCTGGGTGGAATATCAGCTGCCCCCTCCAATCCTGCGCTCTCTCAGGGTCGTGGGTCTGCAGCCTCTGGAGCAGCGAGTTAGGAGTCCACGCATCTCTTCAGCCGTGGGCTGTCTCGGCGCTGTGTCTGTCCACCTCTCTGCCTTTCCTCATCCTGGTCCTTCCCCAGAACAGTGGCCTCTGCTCTTGCCATCTGCCCTAAGTGTCCCCAACTTACCAAGCACAGATGATGCCTCCCAGCCTTGTGTCTGTCCCTGATATTAGTTTATTCCAGTGGTTTATTACAAACCTGTCCCCGCACTGAGCTCTATCATCTTTCCTCATTCACTCATCTCTATATTTGACAAGCATTTATTGAGCACGTGCCAAGTGCCCCAAACTGTTCTGGGTACTAGGTATACCATGGCAGAAAATGACAGACAAGATGGCTGCTCTACTGGAGCTAACAGGTTAGTGAGGAGAGACTGTTAACACATCAGTGCGTTCATTTCCAATAGAGACAGAGCACCATGAAGGAAGTAAAATATGCAGAGTGACTGTGAGGGTGGCTGCTTTACTGGAGTGATCTGGGAGGGCTTCTTTGAGGAGATGACATTTCAGCTGAGAGATGGGTAATGAGAAGGTGCCAGCTATGTAAGGATCTAGAGGGAGAACATTTCAGACCGGGGTAATAGCAAAAGACTCATTTATTTCTCCCGCAAATAAGTGAGAACTTACTGTATGCCCTGTATTTTGCACACTGGGGACATAGCTGTCAACAAGATAGTCCCAGCTATTGCCCTCATGGGGCTCTCAATCTATCAGGACAGGAAGTCATTAACTAGACAGGTGCACAAATGAACTGATCACAGATGCCTTTGAGTGCTCTAAAGAATTGGAGGTCTGCCAGGATGAGGTGGTCCAGAGCAGAGATTGAGTCTTCCTCTCTTCTGTCATCTCAATGCCAAGCTCAGGCTGGGTACATAGTAAATGCACAAGAAATATTTGTTGAGTGACTGAATTAATGTTCTCTTGGTTCCTGTCTCTGCCCACATCAGCCACCCTAGGTGCCCTGGAATTCAGCCTCCTCTACGACCAGGACAACAGCTCCCTGCAGTGCACCATCATCAAGGCCAAGGTGGGTGAGGGGCCAAGCAGGGACCTCTGTGGATGCCCTGGCATTTTTAGGAGACTCCCATGGGAAGGGGTCACCCAGCCTGTCTCCTGGTGCTGCCTTGTCTGTCTATGACAGTGACAGTGATGAAAAGATTCATAGTAATTAGCCAGGTGAATTCCTTTGGGGAAGGGCTTCCTCTGGGGATGGGGGAGTCCAGTCACCTCCAGGTGGTGGGAGGCAGCCGAGTTCCAAGGGCAGAGCCAGGAGCTGCCCAGGCCAGTTTGGTCCCTGGAAGGGACATGGAGGCACTGCCTGAGAGGCGATGGCAGCCTGGCTTGACAACTGACACGCGTCCAGGTGTCTGCCCAGCTCCTTCTGCTGATATGGCTGTCATGCTGGAGCAGTGCCTGGCTGAGACCTGCCGTTGCAGATGCAAGGACACCATGTGGGCTCCAGGAGGCAAGAAGCCAGGCTGCTGGGTTGGGGAGTGATTCTAGGCCCAAGAAGGGTGGTGTGAAGCCGGTGCAAACCCCAGAGGGTGAGTGACGAGGATTGCCCCCACCCTGCCCAAGTCCAGTTCATGCAGAAAAACAAGCAGGGTCTCAGGAAGCAGGTTCAGTTCAGATACCAGCCCTGCTGCTTCCCAGCTGTGTGTCTTGGGGAAGTTACTCAGCCTCTCTGTGTCCAGTGTGCCCGTTTGTAAGCTGGGGATAACAGTAGTGCCTTCCCGTAGGATGGTTGTAAGGATTACACAGAAGGTGACCACATGTTCCAGTTTGCCCAGATGGTCCCCATCTGTGCCTGGCGCCTGGCTGTGATAGCTTCTAGCTTCTTCTTTCTCTCTTAAAATGTCCCAGGTTGAATGGTAATGAGGTATGAACTGCTTCTCACAACTTCTACACCAATACATTTCCCTGCCCAAGTCACTTCTTTATTTATTGGGCAGCTGTTATGTATCAACATTTCTTTGGCACCTATGATGTGTCAGCATTTATTGAGCCACTGTGACAAGCACTTAGGTGCATTTAACCCTCCCCTCCCAATAACACAGTGAAGTTAATGCATGTATCACCTTGTTTCCTCGTTACAGAAACATCTGAGGTGAGATTCTTATTAGCCCCATTTACAGTTGGGGAAACTAAGGCTTAGAGAGTGGTTACCTGAGGTCACACAGCTGGTAAGGGGTGGAGCTGATCTTTACAGGCGAGATCTCATTTGATCTTCCAAGAACTCCATGAAGCCTGAGTTGCTATCAGTCTCATTGAACAAATGGGGAAACTGAGGTCCATGGAGATCACCAGACACAATATAATCAACCTTTGAACAACATGGGGCTGGGGCAATGACCCCCCATGCAGTCAAAAATCCATGTATAACTTTTGACTCAAACACTTAACTACTAACAGCCTACTGATGACCAGGAAGTCTTGCTGATAACATAAATAGCTGATCGACACACATTTTGTATGTTATATGTATTATGGTTTATAATCCTGGAGACCATAGGAATATAGACCATAATACATATAACATACAAAAGGTGAGGGAAGAAGATGCTGCGAAGGAAACCATAAGAAGAAAAGCATACTTACTATTTATTAACTGGAAGGGAACCATCATAAAGCCCTCATCCTCATCTTCTTCATGCTAAGTAGGCAGAGGAGGAGGAAGAGTGGGCGGAGGAGGCAGGGGGAGGGCTTGTCTTGCAGGTGGCAGAGGCAGAAGGAAATCCTTGTGTGAGTGGCCCTGCTCAATTCAAACCCATGTTGCTCAAGTGTCAACTGTGCGTGACATCAGTGCCATGAGATGGGATGGTGGGCACCTAGAGGTGACACCTGCCCATTCTGGCCATGGGGGGGATGGACAGCACATGTCAGAGCCCCAGGAATGTCAGAGTTTCTCATAGTAACAAATCCACTTAAATTCTTCCCCAAACAAAATTCTCTCCCCCACCGTACCTCATCCGAACCTCATCCCAGCCCTGGCGGAGATTGTGAGTCCCATCTTACAGATGGAGATACTGAGGTCTCAAGTGAGTGTAGGGCTCTTCTGGGACATCTTCTCCTAACCCAGCAATAGCTTCCCAACCTTGGCAGAGCGCAGACCGTGTGCCAGGCCCCTCCTCGGTAGAACTGCATTTAAATCTCACCACCCCAGGAGGCGGGTACTGTTGTCATCCCATACAACAGGCAAGGAAACTGAGGCTCAGAGAGGTTGAGAAACTGGCCTGAAATCACACAGCCAGGAGGAGACATGGCCAGACTTGAATGCTGTCTTTTCCATTTGGGTGCTCTTTCCACAACACCGTGTTTCCCTCTCTCTCTTTGGAAGAGGAAGTGCACAGAGTGGACAACAGGCAGGACAGATGCCAGGGGCTTTGCCCAGTGCCCCTGACAGCTGAGCACTACCCCCCCCCCCAGGTACTCATGCCACTGCTCCTTCTCTTGCAGGGGCTGAAGCCCATGGATTCAAACGGCTTGGCTGATCCCTATGTCAAGCTGCACCTCCTGCCGGGAGCCAGCAAGGTACCATATGGCCTGGGCATCTCTGCAAGCTGGGTGCCTGGGCCCTGGCAGGCACCTAGGTTCTCAACTCAGAGCCTAAAATAGCCCTATCTGCCCCCATCCCTCTCACCTCATCCTGTGGATGGCAGAGCTCTTGCAAGGAGAAAAGGGTAGGCCGGGACTCATTCTTCCCCGAGATGCAGTGTCTGCCCATTTCTCCAACTCAGAAACCTGGGATCCAGGGAACTGCCCAAGGCCAGGAGAGAAGCAGATGCCCCAATCATGCCCCTCGCCTGCTCAAATGCCCTCCATGGCTCCCCAGGGCTGACCACAGCCCACTTTCCCACCCCTTGTGTCCCCCAGCCTAACAGTCCTCATCTCCCAATAGAAATGAACAAGTTTTCAGGTTTTAGGTCTCAGCACTTTTGAGAATATTCTATAATGGAGAGAAAATGGGCTCTGCCCCCACCTTTCTCTCCCCTCCCAGCTCACTGGCTGAGCATTGCTTTGCTCTGGGAACAGATCTCCTCTCTTGGGAATGACTCACCCAGAGCACATAGACAGAAATGGAAGCGAGCCTGCTTGGGTTTTATTTTTTCTTTGTTGTGTTCATTTGACATGGACATCCCAAAGGCAAGAATGACAGTATACTTGGCTACATGGTCTTGGGAAAATGCCTGTGAAATACCTCACAAGTTTCAAATGTTCGTAAGAGAAAAGAGGACACATACACACACACACACACACACACACACACAATTTTGTTCACTCTTTCCTTTGTCTGGATCCAGTGGCCGAGTGGTGAAGTACTTGGCTCGTCCCCCTTCTGGTTCCCTGGTGACATGTGCCTCCCTCAAGATGTTCTCCTTTGTCCACTCCTAAATCCAAACCTGCTTTGCCAATGAATCCAATATGAGTCATTTACATGTTAGTGTAAATTAGATCTGTCATCAGGCTTCCTTTTCTAGGGATAGTTGCATTTTCAGCCTTCTCTCTTAGAGTAAAATGACCACCTTTGTCTCCCTTAAGGAATTTCTGGCACGGAGGATACACTATTTGGGGAGAACAGAGGGAACCATCCCAATATTCCCTTCCTAAAAGGGAATGGGACACTTTCATTCTGCCTCCCTGGCCTAGAAGTGGTATTTTTCCTTGAAGGAAGATCTCTGCTTTCTATCTTAAGGGGAGGTTCAAGGAGGGGGCCCAGTGTCGAGCATTAGTCCACTTGTCTTTGGCCATCACCTCAGAGGACATGTGTTTGGGAGTGACTAAACCCCTGCACACTCCTGTGGGGAAAGCCAGCTGCCCCAAGTCAACCCAAAGGCAGGGGCTCTGGGACAGGTTCCCCACTGAGGCAGGTGTCTGTCTGTCTATCTCTCTGGGGCTCCAGTCCAACAAGCTACGTACAAAAACTCTGCGGAATACCCGGAACCCCATCTGGAATGAGACCCTCGTCTACCACGGCATCACGGATGAGGACATGCAAAGAAAGACCCTCAGGTACCTGTGTGTGAGGGGGTGGGCAGAGAGGGAGGTGGGCCCTGAGGCTGGATGGAGTTGAGGCCTCAGGGGTCTACTCTTTAAAAAGATCTCTGCATAGTTTTCTTTCCTTACTTTTATAAAATGATATATATTTTTGTTAAAATTTTTTGAAAATACACATAAGTGAAACTATTAGCATCCTGGTGTCTAGATGTACGTGCACGTGTGTGAAAGTTTGCTTATTTTTTAAAAATAAAGTTGAGTGCTTATAAAAATGTTTATTATAACGGATCATCCTATTAAGTTATACACCTGTCTCACTTAACAATGTATTGATGCCATTTCATAATCTTCTACAATGCTGAGTTAAACTGCATTTTAAATTAAGCAATTAAATAAATACACTCTTTTTATTAAAAAGAAAAGAAAGCTCCTTTAAAATGTTGACCCTCTGCTCTCCCGTGGATCCCCTTTCTCCTTCTGTGAGTGTATGCATATTCATGTACAATATATAAATATACACACATATAGATTACTGTTCAAAACATCAAAACTATCATGCTGTGTATACCTGAAACTTGCCCTTTTTTCTTAATAACATTTCTTGGCATTACAGTCATACACAAAAAAACATTTAGATCTACCTATTTTTAACTGCTTCAGAGTATTCTATAGATCATCACGGAGTTTTAAAGAATATGACCAATATACAGGAAAGTATAGACTATAACAAAGCAAACATCATGAACCCAGCACTTAGTTTTTAAAAAATCTCAGTTTTCCTGTGTTTGCTTCAGCTTTTTTTTTTTTTTTAAAGAAATAAGACATTACGGATGCAAGTTAGAGCTCCTTTGATTTACTCTGCCTTCCCCTCCTGTTGTCTTCCTTCCCTCCCCAGAGCTAACCTATCCTGAATTCTTTGGGTGTTATTCCCAAGCATGTCTTCATGCTTCATAATCTTGTTTCTGTAAACAGTACATGGTCTTGTTCTGCATGTTTTAAATTTTGTGTAAATGTTTACCAGTTTGTTTAGCCAATTACCTATGGGTGGGTGTTTAGATTATTCCCAGCTTTTTCTGTTACAAAGTTGCAAAGAGTGTGTTTCATTCTTCCTCATATGCGTAGAGTGTTTCCTTAGGCTAGAAACCAAAGAGGAACATTGCTGGATCATAGAATATGTGATGCTTCTCAAAAGTTTTACAAGACATGCTCACTGCTTTCCAGACTGGCTGCAGTGTTATTTTGAGTAAATATTTTTATCAAAGTAAAACATTCACTAAGAAAAATACACATATAACAATGTTGTGCAGATTGATGAATTTTCACATCAATATTATTTTGATGTACTATTAAGTAAACATTTTTATTGCGGTGTAACATTCATTAAGAAAAATATACACATAACAATTGTGCAGATTGATGAATATTTGCAAAGTGAACACACTGAGATCGAGGAACAGACATTCCTAGACCACAGAACATCCCCCTCATCATGGTCCCTTCCTGAGAGGACCCTTCCCCCAGGGCGTTCACAATCCGAACTTCTAACAGGACACATTAATTCTACCTGTTTTTGTACTTTATATAAATGAAGTTGTACAGTGTGACTCTTTTGTATCTATCTTCTTTCACTTAATATTGTATTTGTGATATTCATCTAAGTTGTATGTTGACATAGACCATTCCTAGAGGGAATACTACAGGGTCAAAAACAGTGATTATTCTGAAGCCTTTGGAGACACATGGCCCTGCAGATGGATGGTATTGGTTATACCCCAGTCAGCTAAGGAGAGACAGCTTCTTCCTTCAGTCTTGTATAGTGTGGCGCTTAGTCATGAGGGTGCTTGGGACTTGTTCGACCAGTGTTGGTGACCAAGGAGGAAGGACCATTATAGTCCCTGCCTCTTCCCCCAGAATGCTTCCCATGCCTTAGAGGACAAGTTACTTTCCTCCCCTTAGGACATGTAAGGATGAATTGTGATGCCTTCAGTGATCCTTTTAGACTCCCCAGGGACATTGCTCATGACCTGTCCACTCTGTGCTGCTGCCCTACTCAGTGCCGTCCAGAGTGGATGACAAGAAAAAATATGTTGTTTGAGGATTCTGGGTTGTAGGACCTGGATTTAAATCCTGGTTCTGCCTCTCATTGGGGAAAAATCATCTAATCTTTGTGGGACCCTGTGTCTTCTCTAAAGTAGGAAACTTAAATGTTCTGGTGGAGGAAAAGTTAAATGAGAAAAGATCAGCTACAGTTCTTAGCCTAACTTTGCAAAAGAGGTTGCTCAAATGGCCATGAAAAGGGGCCCAACTGCATTCATCATCAGGGAAATAGAAATGAAAACTGCAGTGACACACTGTGACCTGTCCAGAAAGGCTAACATTAAAGACTGACAAATCAAGGTTGGAGAGAATGAAGAGTGAGCAGGACCTTTATAGACCACCAGTAGGAGTGTAATTGGTGAGGCCACCTTGGGAAACTGTTTATAAGGTTCTGCAGAACCTAAACTTATACCTAGTCCATGGCCCAGCAATTCCACCCTTAGAAAATACTCAGTAGAAATATGCACAAATGTACACCAACAGATATGAACTTGAATGTCCGATGGCAATTTTATTCATAACTCAAAACAAACAACCTGTGTCCATCAATAGCAGAATTATTATGGTATATTCACACAGTGAAATACTATACAGTCATAAAAAGCATAAATTGCTATATACTGTACATAGATGAATCCCACTGGAGTAATTCTGAACAAAAGAGGCCAAACATGAGCGCATATGTAAGATTCCATTTATATGAAGGTAAAAACAGGACACATGACTCTATGGGGCCAGAAGTCAAGAGAGTGGTCATCTGTTGACACCCAGCCACGGAGGCTTGCTGAACCTTAGAAATCAGGGAAGCCAAAGACCCCGAGACTGTTAGGACATGTTCGGGAGCTGTTGACGTCATTACCTCCCCCTCTAATATTTAGCATATTTAGCTAGAAATAACTCTGATGATTTAAGCATGGGGCTCTGAAACTACAGCAGGCATGGTTGACTGTGAAAGCTCACTGTTTCTGTTTCTCACAGACTGCAGTCTTGGCCA